>JAVGVS010000622.1:80250-180565 GCA_032718565.1 Distichodus sexfasciatus | reverse complement strand
AATACTAAAAATGTATGTATGTATGTATGTATGTATGTATGTATGTATGTATGTAAACATTCATATGAAAAATCAATGTATTTTTTCAAAAATATATGCACTAGTACAGTAAAATAATACAGTAGCACAGTTTATTTTTATGTTTATTTAATGAGATTGTGTTGGAAAAAATGATAAATCATAATTAGAAACTCAACTTAGTACATTTACATTAAAAACCTTCAATCAATACAAAAAAACAACATTGATAGACTGCAAAAACAAGCTAACAAATCAGTTCATTAGGCTGTAAGAAAGAATAAGCAAATACAATTTGGATTAATGATTTAAAAAATGACATACTGATCATTGCCAGAAAAATGATATGTTATAAATATCCACATAGTTATTAAGCTATTTTCTTTTTATTAATACTAAATATTTCAAGTACATTTCAGGAATAAATTCACATGCTGGTCCAGCAAAAGGCGAAGTCACAGTTACACAGCTTTATGGTCCCGATTTTTAAAAATCATTTGAGATGAGAGAGATGAGATGAGATGAGACGAGATGAGAAAAACGCAATCATCTCTTGAACTCTACAGCAAGTCTCCAGACGTCAGCACCTTTGCTCAGCGTGATCTCAGAAGAAAAACTGTCTAATCCACGCAAGTCTGGGGCACCCTTGTCATCCAGATAACTTGCTAAAGTGCTCTGGATACTAAAACAGAGAGAGAGAGAGAAAGCAACAGTTAGTAATGAGCTTATTGGTTGCATCACACACACATGCCCATACACACTCTTATTTTACATCTTTATGAGGTCTTCCATAATCTATCTATCTATCTGTCTATCTGTCTTTCTATCCACCCATCCACCCATCCATCCATCCATCCATCTATATATCTATGTATCTATCCATCCACCATCCATCTATCTGTCTGTCCATTCATCCATCTTTCCTTAAGCTTAGTAACCGAAAGTAAATATTTCACTCTTTTATTTTTTCAATTAAAACATGGACACTTTCTATGAAATTGTTCTTCGTGAAGACCACAAATGTCTCCATGAGCCATGAAAAAGAACGAGTCATAGTTTTGTTCTATCTTTTCGTGGACAGCCAAGTCCTCACAAACCCCGCTAAATACATGAACACACTCAACAGTAAGAGCTCCAATTCTTACTGTTACGTTCTAAAGTGGTGTAGATGATAAGAGAGAGAGGGAGGAAGAAAGCAACAGTTAGCATTGTAGCTTATTGTTTGCATCACACACCCACACACCCACACACGCATTCCTTCATGGCCAGCTGGAGGGTTTGGAGTGACAGATGGAAGCCTGCAGGGGTCACATCAGGGCCCGGTGGAGTCTAAAGGGCCGGGGCCCCCAGGGGAGCACTCAGTGCAGGAAGCCTTCTCTGTTGTGATTGAAAACATTCTACAACAAAAGCTTAAAGGCACAGTTCGTTGTGGGCGAAGCAGAGCCAGGTATTGTTCAGGAATGAGGGGGAACTTTAGCAGTAAACACTCCTAAAATTTTGACTTTACCTCAAACTAGGGATGTAGCGATACATCACTCTACTGTGATACATTGATTCGGCGATCAACGAGCCCAGGGCATTGATCTAACATGAAAGCATCGATCACAAACTGTTATGCAAAACACTATTACATATTGTAACGTCACTTTATATTGAACAGGGGGTCGATTTTTTATTGAAAAATAGGTCTGCTTTTCATTTAAATGTCTAGTTGAGCTCAGGAATAAAAATGTCCAATGATTTTTGTTGCTTTTTGTTTGGTTTGATATGAATGGAAGTGATATTATCAACATATGATATTGTCTCAGATCTGAACTGGAATTTTTTTGATATTAGTGAATTGATATGATAAATATTATCGTGATGAAACTTAAGCAATAATAATTTTACATCCTTTTTACATATAGTTGTGGAAAATCTTGTCATACATTTCTGAAGCACTTTGCTGTTCATTTTAATTTTATTCAGTTTTAAGAACTGCAGTTTTATTTTCACCCTGGTTGAATTTTTCTGAATGGTTTTAAAATCACTGTATTATTTATTTCACATTTATTTTATTATAGTGGTCTGGTTAGTAGGGGTGTTGATATTAATCACAAAATCAATGCATCGCGATGCAGATATGGACAATTCTGCATCGATGCAGTGGCAGACCATATTTGATTATATCATGGGTTTTCTACTGGTGGTCAGCAGCACGTAACTGAGTCGAATCGTGAGACCGGTGAAGGTTCACACCTCTACTGATTAGGTTATTTCATTGTTGTCTTATTTTGCATCTAGGGTTGGGTTGGGGACTCGTTTAGTCGTATGCTGTATAAATAAAGGTCCACAAGTTTTGGCGTAAACTCAAACTCAAACGCCACACCCACAGTGTCTTTAGCATATGTGGCCACATACACACACACGCACGCACACACACGTTTCTACCACACAAATGGTGTAAAGGTTCTGTGTGCTCTGTGGACTGAGAGTGTGAGTAAAGTGGAGGGAAGGTAAAAGTGAGTAACGTGTGAAGCACCACTCACTCCCACTGAGACGAGAAGCTGTCCTGCATGGAGCTGTTGGTCTTTAAGAGTAGAATCTCATGAAGCTCCAGAGTGAAAACCTCCACATCAGTGACGTCCAGAAACTCGTTCACTTCCTTCCTCTCGTCCCCCGTCAGACTGCTTCGGAAATCTTCAGCAAGTCTTGGGAAAGGATCCTGGAGAGAGAGAGTAAACATTTCAAATTTAATTTCATATAAAGAGAATTACATAAATATGAACTGTAACTGTTTAAAGCATTTATTGAGTTTCCTAATATTTAAGGCTGTGCCAAGACGTGACCAAAATCGTATTAACCATGTGTGTACACATACATACTGTAAATACTGTATACTGTGTATATATATATACTGTGTGTAAATACATATAAATATATATATACACATAAATTTTTGAAGGCTTATAGATTTCATATATAAACTGTGCAACATAACCAAAATCATTTAACCCACATAGATTAATGAGTTTACAGATTAATTATTTTTTAAATTATATATATATATATATACACACACACACACACACATATATAATTGAGTGTAATATAAAATTAGACAGAATTTTAAAATAAAAATAAAAAACACCACCACATAAAGATCTGCACTGCACACCATAAACAATACTGCATATTGTAATTATCATCTACATATACAATGCAAAGCTCCTAATATGTGCAGTAAACTTCAATGTACATTCAATTCATTATTTGTGGTGTGTCTTGTAAAAATAAACTACATATTGACCAAAAGAATGATCTTAACACTGCTAGAAGCACAAATAAATCCTGATTCCATTTGAAGCGGGGTAATTAGCAGACAGCTGCTGTTGTTGATGTTGGTGTGAGTTGTCGGTGTCCGAAGGCATTCACGGATACGCTATAAACCTGAGGTTAAAGGTTTTAAAGCTTCACACTGTGACACACTTCTTAAACAAAACCCCGGCACACTCTTCACCAACACTCAGCTGGGATTTACGACTCGCTTCACCTCCTTCACCCCATTCACCGTCAGCAGGAGCCGGTGGGGTCAGAGTTTAGAGCAGTGACCGAGCTAAGTGAACCAGCAGAAGGCTGTGACGATGGAGAGCTTTATTTTGTTTGGGTGAATTACTCGATTACACGTGCAATGAGAGATATTTTGTGCTTAAACAGCTGGGTAAGGATCGTGCTTATGGCCAGACTTTTGGAACTACAACAAATTGATTGAGTTGGTAGTGTAATTGTTGGGGTGTTGTCCTCATGATATGAAGGTCGCTGGTTCAAGTTCCGGACCAGTAAAGGTACCACTGAGGTATTGTGAGCAAGGTACTAAAGGTGTGACCTTTCACAGGTCTCACAATTCAATTAGATTACGATTATCATGTCAACGATTTGATGCGATATCTTGATACATTCCATCATTTTTTCTACATTACTTAACATTGCACACAGATTGGGCATTGACCGTAGATCTGGCAGCCATAGTTACTACCGTATTGTTCTGTTTAACTAGAATTTTTATGCCGCAGCCAGAAAATCACCAAGCAATGTTATTATGATATAATCCAGGGGATTTCAACTGGTTGAAAATATATATTTTTCTATGACTTTTCAGATATTTGCATTAAATTTATTATTCATAAAGATGCCCAAATCATCCGGAAATGTTTTTTATTAAATGTCATGAACCACCTGCAATGCCGCCACAGACCACCAGGGGGCAGCGGAGCATCGGTTGAAAACCCCAATATGAATGATTATGGTCTGTAGTGTTGCGCGGGTCGGCTTTTTTTAACACCCGCCCCAAACCGACCCGTCAGGAGATCCGAACCGCCCCGCCCAACCCGCAAAAATACGCGTGGATAATGACCCAAAACCCGACCCGAGGAAAAAAAAAAAAAAAACACCAGTGAGCCTGTATTGCCATGGAACCTACCAATACCATAGATGACATAGATTTGTGCTAGATTCGCACTAAAGATGATGACATAATTTTATGCAAGATTAACTGTGTACCAAGCAACAACAAAGAAACCGAAAGATCGATTTTTACGTCGTTATTTATTGAAGGGTTGCGGAAAATTGCACGAAAGACATGTCTCTCGCACACACACAAACACACACAAGCGCGCATGTATGCAAAACACACGAAGTTGTCAAAACTGTAACATCTAATGTAACATCAGATCTGAGAACTCTATCAGATTTGAATGAACTTAGTAGAACTTAGGTCTTCTTTGAACTTTTGTCTAAAATGAAGTAGAGCAGAGCAACTTGACCGTGATATTTCACCAAACTAGTAGCTTATCCTACAAACTGAAAACTCCTGAAAACGCCGACTGCATTTCTGACAGCTGTTTGGAAGCGGTTACCCACGGGTCACGGGTCGACCCGCGCATCACTTATGGTCTGCCACTACATCAACACTGCAAAAAATAAACATCTGTACAAGTGTAATTGACTTGAATTCAGCATTTTAATCTTGTTACACCATTTTTTGGATTTATTTTCTTGGTAAGACTGAATATTGTTTAGATTATTTGACTTGTTTCAAGAAAATTTATCTTGAGTTATCCTACCTAGGTAATACAACTAATATTGAGCAGTTTTTTCTTGTGTTAACAGGTAGACTGTAAGTATATTTTTACTTGTTTCAAGAGAACTGGAGAAAAAAACTAGTATATTCTGCTTAATTTAAGTTGTGTATGCTTAGTCTTTGAGTATTTTTTTTCTTGTTTTAAGAAATCTTAGCAAGTGCAATTTTCTTGCTGCACTGGCAGATAATTTTGCTTGAAATAAGTATTTTTTTCCCAAAAATAGTAATTTTTTTCTTATTTTTAAAAAGGCATTTTTTGCAGTGAATGCAGAATCGTCCACGTCTGCATCGCGAAGCATCAATTATGTGATTAATTTCAACGCCGCTACACGGTAGCGTCCCAATGTACCAAGCGAGGTACCGCTGAGCTGAGTGTGAATGTGGATTTGTTCCAGCTTTTCTCACTCACCTGTTTTCTCCTCAGCCTCAGTTCACTCCTCCAGCAGGTGAGCAGCTGCCAGGTAGCCAAGCACTGATCCAGCCGGTTGTGTGCCAACGCCTGCGGGCAAAAACACAGGGACATCAGATACTAATCAGCACAGCTTCTAAATGACTAAGTAAACATTTAATTAAATACCTTTGCTGCACTTCTGGAGATGTGCTGCTCCATTCTGAGAGACTCTTGAAGGTAATTAAGAAGCGGAGTTTTGGGATTTCCTCCAGTTTTACTCAGGAAACGCAGGCCGATCTCCAGAGCGTACACAGCGTCACACACGTCGGTGAAGGAGCGCAGCCCTGCTCTTATAGAGCGACAAACTGAACCTTTCAATGGCTCCTGATCAGCAGAAAGACATAAATAAAAAACGACATACATTTCTGTGCTGCATATACAGGATCCGCCCAGGAACTGAGAGATTTTGGAACTCATGCAATAAGCATCCTATGTATTTACACTCAGTGATAGTGCTCACCTGCTGAATCTTTGTCCTGACGTGTTTCAGAACCTCTGAAAAATCTTGATGGTGTCTCTTCAGATATTTGTCAGTGTCCTATAAAGAGGAAAAAAAAAAATTTTTAACCAGACGAAAAATTACACGGAAAGACAGTCCATGCCTCTTTTGCACTGCACCGGTGCCAGTGCTGGTGTCGTTCCAGTTCTGGTTCCCAAAGAACATAGAAAAAGCTGATTTTGCAGCACTTTGGAAAAACATGGCTCAAGTTCCAAGATCAAATTTGACTTCAATACAAGTGAAAGTTAAAGTTATACTTAAGTTAACTCTTTGAGCCCAATCGCCCTGGTATCGGGGGCAGAACGGGAAGGCTTTAAATAGTCAGTAAACATAAACAAACATATGTACCCCGATCTGCCGTAATGAGTCGGAAATTGGCGTTCTATTTATTTAGATATGGGCCGATTATGTTGAAAAACATCACAAAAATATCGATTTTTCTTTTTTGGAGACCAGATTAATTTTGAAGACCTTTTCTTTCATATAAGACCAAAAAAGAAAAATCGATATTTTTGATGTTTGTCAACATAATCGGCCCGTATCTAAATAAATAGAACGCCGACCTCCGACTCATTACTCATTACAAAGCCTGCTGATGAAGTGTCCCATAACTAGCCCGTGCTTCTAAATGTTCTACATTAAGTGTGGCCTTGATGTGGTAGGACACTCGCCTTCGGACCAAGAGGTTGTGGGTTCGAATCCGACCTCTGGCGTTACCAACATTGGGTCCCTGAGCAAGACCCTTAACCCTAAGTTGCTCTCAGGGGAACTGTCCCTGAAATTAATAAATGTAAGTCGCTCTGGATAACAGCGTCTGCTAAAATACTGTAAATGTAAATGCCAATGTGAAACTTAATTGAACACTAATTAAATAGAGGTTAATGTGCCTACAACTCATCTAAGTGGCTTATATATGCAGTATATATAAATGTAAATATATAATTAAATTAAAATGTAATGGAATAAAATAAGTAGCCTGTACAATTTGATCCAAGGATGTACAATAGCGCAATGTTTCCAGTACGAGAAGCATGACATATAGGTTAATACCTGGCTGTACAGGTGAGCAGTACGGGGTGGGAGTTAAACCTCATCTACTAACCGTCTGGATGCGCGGTTTGCCTGCTACAAAGCGTCTGCTGAGTTCTCTCTCGATGGCCTGCAGGTCGTAGTTGGAGACGGTTTGCTGGCCCTTGACCAGCGTGTAGTGGCAGTGAGCCAACACCAGGGGGAGCAGCTCCTTCTCCGGGTCACACAACACCAGCTGGCTCTCGGACAGCGCCCCTAAAGGCACGCTGTAGTCACTGCAGGAGGAAATGGCAAGATTCAAGACTCTTTATTTGTCACATGCAAATTATACAGGTACAAACATGCAGCGAAATGTATCCTGATCCACTCTCTGACCATGCAATTAAGCCAAAATTTAAATAAAATAATAAAAATAACAAGGAGAACAATAGAACCTTAAAATGACTTAAAAATAAGGAGATAAAGGGAAAGAGATAAGAAGGAAAATAAACTGTGACTTAAGGTCAGAGTTTAGTTTCTTTTTTAGGTCTTTTTTAGGTCAGTTTATTTATAAATATTTAAAATGCCACGCGTGCACCGAACTGCTAGACCCTAAAACATACATGCAACTTCACTAGTGGAACCGCTCTCCAAATTCACGCTTCGGTTTATAGCTCAGTTACTTCATTTTTTGGGGAGGGTTGTTTATTTTTAGAAAATACACTAGTCAGCCATAACAATATGATCTCTTCAAGGAGTATCTAGGGGACTAACCACCCTTCATACTTACTATTTCTTCATTTAAAAATGTATGTTTGTTGTTTGTGCACTAAGTTCCCCTTTTCTCTAACATGATTTTTGGTTAAAGTATATTGCTTAGTTGGCAGTAACGTGGTTTATTGACAGCTGTTGCTTTTAAGTCTAGCTTTACAGATTGAAGAACATATATTTTATATGACATATAACATATATTATATATATTAGGGATATATTAGGAAATTATAGGTCAATGGCAATATTCGATTGTTTCGATGCCGATAACGATGCTGATAAATGCGTGCTCAGAATTTTGGAACAAAGCAACACCATACATCTTAAGACTGAAGGCACAGGCCGTATAAAATCCCACCTCGGACTTTGGACATGCCTGGCACAAGTGCTACCTTTCCCACACTGTAACATATCGGCTGAATATATCGGGCAAATAAAAATGCAATTAGGGCCCTATGATTTGCACGATGCGGAAAACGTGGACGGAATCACGGAATTCAACAAATAAAATGGAATCCGTTGTAAAACGCGGAATGTCGCATAATTTGCTGATATCGGTGTGTGGGCAAAGCAAAGCAATGGTTTCTAATCAATTGGGCCACTGCAGCCCCCTGTACGTGTTACCTGTTGAGGCGGAACTCAGCTTTCCACACACACAAACGCACAGACACAGAGGGGGAAACATCAACGGTCAGCTATGGTAAAGAGGCTGAAACACCAAAGTCCTCAAAAAAATGACGGTATTCGAGTGTCAGTGCTAAGTTTATGATTTTTATGAATCGGGAGAACAACTCTTTTGTACATTTTGCCAGCACACGATAGACTGCACCCGCAAGAACGCGTGACGACCACTTACAGTCAAACACTCACATCAGAAACGCTTCGTTTTGCACCAAAAAATGAATGTTTTTTGTTGTTTACAGCTAAATGTTTTACTGAAGCAGTAAATGTTCTGCTGAACCCCAGCACTTTGTTGAAGTTGAATAACAGTCATTTAATGTGAGATTTTTTCCTACTGCATTGTTCTTTTTTCCATAATTAGACACTTTTTAGGTGAATAAATATGATTAAAACCTAAAACACGGAATTCAGAAGAATAAAAATGGAAAAAACGGAATTAAGGAAAAAAACAAAACGGATTTTATAAGGCCCTATACAATTATCAGCAGATTCTGTCATAATTCCAATATCATTCATCCCCGTCATGTTTAGTTGTGGTAGCAGGTTTGGGCGAAACAGGGATAGGGATTGGACGTGTCACAGTCATCACTGTCTTTGCGAACCACCATCTGAAACTATAACGTTTGCATCACAGCTTTTTGGTCTAGATTCAGAACCATAACAACTAAAACAAAACAGATCCCCATTTGCACTGCACATAAAAATAAACCACTTATTCAAAAGCATGAGTATAGAAACACAACCTCAAGACTCCTCATAAAGATGGAGAAATTGACAACATTCATTTTACATGATCAGACTAACGAGCCACACACCTTTCCTCCTGATGAGAGAGTTTCTGAGCTTCTCGCACCAGACGGTTGTGCGTTTCCGACAGCAGCTCAATGAGAGCGTGGAGGCAGCAGCCCGGACCATGGCGACTCAGAGAGAGATACTGACCAGAACTTTCCATGGTAACGTCCTTTACACAGAGGTCACGTTCGACTGTATCCAGAGAAAACACAACACTGAGAGAACACTCTTTTACTCTGTAGTTTTCTATATTGTCTCATTTGCTGCTGTAACAATGCAAATAAAGGTTCTAATAAAGGTTTATTAACCCGTTAAGCCCTGAGACTGGTTTACGGATTTTTGCTCTAAAAAAGATTATATAAAATAAAATGTGTATATCTCAGCAACCACAATGCAACACAGCATAACATGAAAAAAAATCATGTTCGCCAAAGAAATTACACTACCAGTCAAAAGTTCGGACACACCTTGCCATTCAATGTTTTTTCTTTATTTTCATTACTATTTACACTGTAGATTCTCACCAAAGGCATCAAAACTATGAATGAACTGTGTAAAGGCTATTTGACCCAGAAGGAGAGTGATGGAGTGCTGCGCCACATGGCCTGGCCTCCACGGTCACCTGACCAAACCCAATCGAGATGGTTTGAGATGAGATGGACCGCAGAGTGAAGGCAAAAGGGCCAACAAGTGCTCAGCATCTCTGGGAACTCCTTCAAGACTGTTGGAAAACCATTTCAGGTGACGACCTCATGAAGCTCATCGAGAGAATGCCAAGAGTGTGCAAAGCAGTGATCAAAGCAAAAGGGTGGTTATTTTCAAGAATCTAAAATATAAAACATGTTCTGGGTTATTTCACACTTTTTGTTTACTACATAATTCCATATGTGTTCATTCATAGTGCCTTCAGTGAGAATCTACAATGTCAATAGTCATGATAATAAAGAATAAAACATTGAATAGGAAGGTGTGTCCAAACTTTTGACTGGTAGTGTATCTGTGTAATCTGCGGGGCTTTCATATGATATACGGTATGCATGGTTAGTCATAGTAATATAGATTCTACAGCTGTGTTCCACGTAGACCTACGCAGTGTTTTTGTTCCTTGTTTATTTATGTGTTTGGGGTTGGAATTGTGTTATGTTCAGGTGGAATCTGTTTGAGATTTTTAGATGAGATTCTACCGGTGATGGTGATGTGCCGCACGCATACGTTTGTTTACGTTTACCCGCTATTTAAAGCCTTCCCGTTCTGCCCCCGGTACCAGGGCGATTGGGTTCAAGCCGTTAACTAAACCCACCAACATTTTTTGGAAAAGAAAATATACTAAAAGCAACTGAATTGTACAGATTTACATTTTGATTACATGCATATAATGAATTACAAACGATAATAGCTAGTTTTAAATACATACTATTCTGGCAGAAGACGTGCAACATTGCTCTACTGCATCTAACACACTACCAAAGGATCGGCTCTAATTGTATCATTAAAAACACCATCTCCTAAACAACGTTTAAATTGTTCTTTCAGCAACAACATCTTTTAAATACTCTTACCAGTGTTAACAAGTTCCATTCTGAGATTATTCCACACACTGAGGAACGTTTTTACTCTTTTTTTCAGCAAGTTCCTTTGGTGACCTGTTTCAAGACAGAATTTTTGTTCACATCTACAAACTCAATTAATTAACACACTTTACATTTACAGCATTTAGCAGAGGCTCTTAGAGTCTTGCTGGAGCACCATGGGGTTAAGGATCTTGCACCCAATAACAGTGGTGCTGGAGGTAGGATTCGAACTCACGACCTCTTGTTCCGGAGGTGAGTGACCTAAGCACTAGACCACTATCACCCACAAAAACATGAAGATTTAAAAACATGAATCACACTGCAAAAAATGAAATCTTAACAAGCCAGAAAACCTTAAAAAGGAAAAATAGATCTTGTTTTTTTAATTTTAAGAATAACTGACTTGACTAGACTTGTATGTGTAAGATAAATAATCTAATTTTAAGAAACGTTGGCTACAATTATCTTATTAAGAAAAATGTACTGATTATAAGAACTTCTTAACATGAAATAAGAAATTTAATTAAGAGAACGGACAGGTTCTCATGCTCTCCACTACGAGTTAAGAAATTCATGACAACTTTGCTTATTTTAAGAATATTAAAGCTAAAAACACGGAAAAATTGAAAGATTTTTTTTCTTGTTTTAGGAGATCTTCACAAGATCAATTTTCTCACTATATTGGCAGATAATTTAGCTTGATTCTGGAACCTTTTTTCTTATTATCCTTTTCTTTTTCTTATTTTCTGACACTGATTTTTTGCAGTGCAGGCTGACGTTTGGTCGGGTGCTACAGGGGCTTTACCTGCAGGCAGGCTGTGCAGCAGTGAGGCGATGGTGGAGTTTTCTGTTTCTGAATTAGCAGGCAAAACTCTCATCAGATCGGACAAGAGTGACACCAGGTCCGGCAGACGGGGCAGCTGTCTTATACACGTCACCTGAAATAACAATACGGTTTTATTTATATAAAGTCAACTTTATTGTCATCTCTACTATATACATGTACATAAAGAGACGTGAGATCACATGAAATCGTTCACATACAAAAAAACTAGATCCAACTTTTTCAGCTCCGTTACCAATGACGATACTGGGGCATTGGGTATCGGCCAATCCCGAGCACCGATCCCAGACCAGATTTTAATGAATAAGTTGAGCATTTCTTTGTGAGAAAGAAACTGAGGTTATTCTGTTATGCTTAAGGTCATACTTGACTTTTAGAACAGCGCTGGGCTCGTCAATGTCACTTCTCTCTTGCTAGCCAATCAAAATCGAGGAAGGGACGGGACACACACAGTCAAGAACTCACTAGCAACAATCTGTAGCAGCTGCAGAAGCTTATTTTGGCTTTATTTACACAGTCTGAATACGACAGAAACTGCACTTACGTGATCAAACCCCTAATCGGTGCTACTCTCCCAGCTGGTTTCCTGCACGGTTTATCTCATGCACCCAATCTCTACGTCTCCGAGACACGTGAGTATCTAGTTCAAACGCCGCCGCTAACGCCAAGATGCCATTTCTCTCCACTGTAAAGATGATCTCTTTTATGTCGGCTAAACTACACATCTCAAAGCAACACCTTAAAATGTTTACATGTTTACCAACGTGGAAGTGCTCGATGACGCTTTCCGTAACTTGGCAACAACAAGCGTAAAGAGAAGCACAGAGGAAGCGCTCTGGAAGCGAGGTTTTGGCCGCTCTCAGCTCAGAAACACATTTAGTGGACACATGCCCTCATTCATTATCTGAACAGCTTGAACCCTATCAGGATCATATGAGCGGAGGCCTTTCCGGGACTACAGGTGCAAGACGGGGACCAACCTGGGTTCAGATATTCAGGACTCTTTGCACCACTGCTTGTACTTACACTGGTCAGAAAGACTGCGAGCAGAGTGGGGGTTTCTTGCCCCTGCTTTTGGGTGATGAGCTGGGAGAGCCACTCCACGGTCAGGAGGTCCTGGGGGGTCCAGAAGGCGGTGTGATGGCTGGGACAGTCAGAGGGAAGGCTGAGAAGAGGACGAGGGTCTCCCGTTAACACCTTCATGAGAGCGCTGCCTGAAAGTTTGTCGTCACTGGCAATGAGCTCCTGAGCCTCGGTGAGACGCTTGTTCATGTCCTGAAGACAAAGAGGAGAAATCCAAACCTCAGCCGTGCACAGTAAAGCGATGAGGAAGAGAGGACCTGCTGTGAGGCGACACCGCTAACCACCACCCTGCCGCCCCTTTATTCTTTCTTATTTTATTTTATTTTTTTTTAAATCTTTTTCACCACACATTTTTACCACAACTCCTCTTTAAACGGTTTTACTTCTTGTCCATTTCAGCACATGGCAATCACATGACTCATTTTAATTTTAAGTTAATGAATCTTCATTATTAAAAAAAATTAGCTAAAGTTGCATAACAGACCTTAATGATGGGATTGATGAGGATCTCGCAGATCTGTTTCTCCCACTGCTCTCGAGCCTGACGAGAAGATAACTGTGCTGCTACCTGCTGGACGCCAGCTGAAAAAGTGTTAAAAAAGAATCCTTATTGTACATCTCTGTCCATCTCTCTTCACACGACTTATTCATTTCACTGCCTAAATGTTGGGGGCAGTCAGTGGCGTAACGGTAGGGTGTTCGCTCCGTGATCTGAAGGTCGCAGGTTAAAATCAAGGGCTGGTAAATGTACCACTGAGGTACTCATGTGCTGTGCTGTGGTGTGTTCACAATGACAAAATAATCACTCACTTTCACTAAACACAAACAAGGTTATGGAATAATACATTTTAAACTGGCAATTTTTCTTTGCCATATTTCTGCTCTCTAAAAACTCCAAGTTGAAGAGCTTAAAAACTAAAGTTACCTTACTTAAATTCTAATTTTATAACTTTAATTAACAACTAAAGAGATTATTAATGAACTGAGTTAGTTGAGGACAGGAGTCGAGATTAATGACTGATAAATTTTGATGATTTTTTAAATATAAAGTATATACTATTAAGGGTGGCTATAAGGTTGAGATATACATCACTGTGTAAAACTCTTGAGCCATCCCTCAAAAGACTGAAGATTAAGGCCTCGTTTACACGGACGTCTGAACCAGGCGTTTTTCTGGCGTTCGGTTGGCACTCACCTGGCGCCACGAACGCCAGAAAAACGCCCATTTTTCTGCTCATTTGTTCACACGGGCGTTCAGCACTGGCGTTTGGCCGGCTGCGCGTTCGGGTGGCTTCAAATAAACGCTGCATGCAATGTTTTCTTGGCGTCCGGACGAATGCGAGGAAAATGACGCTACTGCGAACGCCAGTGAAACGCTACTGCGAACGCCAGTGAAACGCTACTGCGAACGCCAATCAAACGCAGCTACAAAACGCGGCAAAAACGCGTATGGCATTCAGAGGACGTTCATGTCGAACGTCCGTGTGGACGAGGCCTTAGGGCTTGTGTTCACCAAACACGTTTTTTCCGCCTTCAGTGGTAAAAAATGCTGATGGAGACGTTTTTTGTCACAGCGCTCAGAGCACTTTAGGTGGAAGTCCGTTCAAGTCACTGAGACCAGCACTGGGATCATCAATGTACCTTCTCTGTTGCTAGCCAATCACAATCGAGGAAGTGCCGGGGCATACGCTATCAAGATTTCATGCACCCAATCTCGCTTCGAAGACGTGAGAATCTACTTCAAACGCTGCCATTACTGCTAAGATGTGATTTTTCTCCATCTTGTTGGCTAAACTAGTGACTGAAAGTAACACCTTGAAATAAGAACGAACATGGAGGTGCCCGATGCTGTTTTTCGTAATAGGCAACAATGAGCACTCAGAGAAAGTGCAGAGAAAGTGCTCTGGAGGTGAGGTTTTGAACATTCTCAGTGGAAAAAAAAAACGTTAGGAGGACTGAGGCTGCCAGTGGTACATAATTCTCCCCCTCGGAAATATCGATATAGTATACTGTGAAAGGAAATATTGCAATACATTGATGTACTGATATTTTTGTGCACAGCCCTAGTTCCGACGTGGAGATACACCAACCTGAAGAAAGTCGCACGGACGCGCTGAGGATCAGATGAAGAAGAATCGCAGTGTCGTCCCAGTTCAGATTCAGAGTTTTCCCAAGAGCCTCCATGTCCTTCTCCAGATGTTGCCACAGAAACTCACCAACATTAGAAACATCCAGATGGATCATTGCACTGATGGCCTGAAAAAATGCATGCATAAAACACAGAAAAAGTAATTAGTTATAGTTAGTAGTTACTTCCCTCAACCGAGTTAGTAACTGAGTTAAAGCATCACAGAAGTAACTAGTTACCAGGTAAAGTAACTATTACGTAACAAATTTTTAAATGTTTACATTTGTCAAAGAATTTGCATCTCCCCCTTAAACAGAACTTTAAATTCAACTGCATGTTCAATTATTTACAATAAAACTGAATATTAAATATGTTTCATGAATGAGGCTTATCATCTACAAACATAAACATTATTCATAAACATTTTCACGTTTCAGTGCAACATGAATGAGAATGTCCGTATAGCAGCGTGTGCATCATAAGACAGTGTTGTGTAAAGTGGAGCAGGGCAGTAGAGTCAGTTCATAATATCACATATATGATCACATATGTATATATATATAAGATTACTGCTGTACATGGTGCAAATCTCCTCTCACCTGCCAGTTGTAGGTGAATCCCTGTAGCATGGCCAGATGAAGGCAGAGGCGCAGTACACACGACTGGGCCATGCTCAGGTTTCGGTTCGGGGCTTCAGACCTGCGAGCCGCCTGCCCCAGGATGTGTCCGGCTCTGGTTTGGTCAGTCGAGGTGATGTTGACCATTCTAAAACCGTCTACAGGATTGTGACCTATTCCACCAATCTCCACTCCGCATGTGTCACACTTCCCCTTGACCATTGGTTTCCCACACTTACCGAGGAGAGAAAACATATGCACATGTGATTAATTACATAGATATACTGTATGTATGGATAGATGGACAAATAGATAGATAGATAGATAGATAGATAGATAGATAGATAGATAGATAGATAGATAGATAGATAGATAGATAGAACGGATGGATGGATGGATGGATGAATGGCATTATTATTATTATTGAATGAATGAATGAGACCCAGACTGTGGACAATGAGCAGACAGACGGATGGACAGATGGATGATAGATGGATATATGGATGATAGATAGATAGATAGATAGATAGATAGATAGATAGATAGATAGATAGATAGATGGATGGATGGATGGAGGATAGATAGATAGATAGATAGATAGATAGATAGATAGATAGATAGATAGATAGATAGATAGATAGACGGACGGACGGATATAGATAGATAGATAGATAGATAGATAGATAGATAGATAGATAGATAGATAGATAGATGGACCGGATGAATGGATGGATGGATGGAGGGGATAGATAGATGAATTAAGATAGATAGATAGATGAATAGATAGATGAACTAAGATTAGATAGATAGATAGATAGATAGATAGATAGATGGATGGATGGATGGATGATGAAGTGGTTTTGTTAGATGGATATATGGATGATGAATGAATAGATAGATAGATAGATGAATAGATGGACTGATGAATGAATGCATGAAGAGATAGATAGACGGACGGATAGATGGATGATAGATGGATAGATAGATAGATAGATAGATAGATAGATAGATAGATAGATAGATAGATGAATGAATGAATAGATGAATAGACAGACAGACAGATAGATAGATGAATAGATGAATGAATGAATAGATGATAGATAGTGAGACGGATAGATGGATGATAGATGGATATATGGATGATGAATATTTAGATAGATAGATAGATAGATATGAATAGATGAATGAATGAATAATGAACGGACGGATAGATGGATGATAAATAGATAGATAGATAGATAGATAGATAGATAGATAGATAGATAGATAGATAGACGGACGGATAGATGGATGATAGATGGATATATGGATGATAGATAGATAGATAGATAGATAGATGGATAGATAGATAGATAGATAGATAGATGGACAGATGGACAGATAGACAGATGGATAGATAACATAATCATGTAACATCAATGTACTTTTGTATAAAACCTGTAATGAAATGTATCTCACCTCTCCAATAAAGCAGGGATGGCCATTAGAGCAGCCTTGATGGAAAAAAAAAAAATAAAAGTGTACAAAAACTGTAATAAGGCAAACGAACCAGCAAGCTTATGAGCGAATGACCACAGAGGATAATATCTTTTATATTGAAGAACATAAAAACATATTCTCGCTCAGATCTGCATTTCTAGCCATGTACTATGAGTTCATTTTTGACAGAACTCCGTCACAGCAAATCCAACATCCATCATAGTGACAGAGAACTGTAGTCCTGGAGTGCTCAACTAGACACTGCCTGCTCTCATCAGTGCCCTAAGTCTTTGTTTTAAGCCATATCTATTGCTATGTTCTGTCAAGAGACTGTAAGTAATGCTGCGCTCATTTTCTTGTGGTGTGCTTCTGAAGAAACTAAATACCTGGCACAGTGGAGTTGACCAGTGCAGGTTCTGATCAGGCAGCCACTTGCGCACTAAGTGGGTGTCATCATCTGGCATGGTGGGAAGGAACAGCTCCTAAACGTGGACACAGAATAAACAATAAAGTGTTAAAACCTCTAAACTCAACATTACATTCATAAGAACAACTGACTTTTGTTCAAATTTAAACTGAGTATATTACTATCCATCATACACAGGTCAGGTCACCAACAGCATCAACTTATTTTCGCTGGAAACATTGCACTAAGAGAATAACTGGTAAATTAATATAATAAAACACCAAATGAAGTGATGACGGCCTTATTCACCATGAATTTCTTCAACATACGTACGGTACTGTGCAAAAGTTTTTGGTAAATTAATGAAAAATGCTGTATAAACAGAATGCTTTCAAAATGCAAATGTTAATCATTTTTACTGTCAATCAACAAAATGCAGTGAATGAACAAAAGAAATCTAAATCAAATCTATATTTGTATGTGACCTACCTTTGCCTTCAAAACGGCATCAGTTCTTCTCGTTCACTTTTACAGTTTTGAGAACTCGGCTGTTGAGTTCCAAACATCTTAACCTTGGAGTAACCACAGATCTATAATCCCCTATAATCCTACAAAATAATATAATGACTATAATCCTAAAATATAGCCAATATAATCTAAATAATATAATGACTACAAATAATATAATGACTATAATCCTACTAAATCTGACTTTGTGCAAATTATGGCTATGGGTGATGCTGGTTTGAAGGCAAAAGGTAGTAACACCAAATATTGATTTGATTTAGATTTTTCTTTTTTGTTCTCACTTTGCATTTTATAAATTCAGTAAAATAAACAATCATTATTTATATTTCTAAGCATTCTAACATTTACAGCATTTTTCACACCTGCCTAAAACTTTTGCACAGTATTGTACATTCTTAAAAAAGTGAAGACATTTAAATAGTAAAATATTGTACTTCTGTAGAATTGATGGAAACCCAATAAGCTGATCTAAGACAAACACACATGCAATAAAATTTGTGTTAGAGTGCTCTTCACTTTTTGCACATTCTATATTTATCTAAGAACAAATGTTAAATCTAAAATGGGAAATATAGTAGTCTATAGTGGGAAATACGGTATAATATCAGCAACACCGATCTGTGGTAACAGTTTGTGAATGAGGCTAGTGTGTGTGTGTGTGTGTGTGTGTGTGTGTGTGTGTGTGTATAACAATGTTTACTAATGTTTCTACTAAAATAAAGCTCTCATTATAATAGATCAAATAATTTAAAATTTGACAAATGTTTACATTTTTATAGTTTCTACTAAAACTAATGCTGAAGAAGAAGATCCAACGTTATTAATGTGATAATTTTATAATTTTTACAATTTCTACTAAAACCAAATGTTTTTTATGGTAATAGATATAATACTCTGAAATTATGATAGACCTGATGTATGTAATGTGATAATATTTTGATTTTTACAGCTTCTAAAACTTAAGCTAGTTACCCTGGCGTCTTGTGGTCTGCAGGCAGTGAGGTGTAGTGGGCAGCAGCTGGTTGCCGTTGTTGGGGAACAGCGCTGTTGGCTCAGTAAAGTGCCACCGTGCCTTGGTCTGCAGTCAAGCCAGACGTCGGACCACCCTGAACAACAGACAGGTGGGGTCTCTCTTAGATAACCCTGTGTGCTCTGCCGTACAATATCCTCCAAAATCTTCAGCTCCTAATGGTACAAAATGAGGATTTAAGTCTTATTTGATTTTGAGTTTATAAAAGCTAACCACATTAAATCAGCAGTGTCCAAATATAATGTACACTACGAGTCCACCACTTTGGCAAATGTTTGGTAAATATTTTAGCTGTTGCATCGAGAATTACAGTTACAACAAAAAAACCCTCCATGTGCACTACCTAGTGAGTAGAGAGCCATTGTGCTATAAATGCTCCTTATCCATCATCATCATAAATAAAATAGTGCCTTAAAAGATTTAAATACTATTGAGCATTGTGCAACTGTAATTTTAAAAACATAATTATTCAAGCTGGCACTAATGATGCATTCTGTATGAGCTTGGGGTCTGCGTATGAAGTGGTATGAGTATGAACCAAATTATTTCTCCTTAAAATCACATAGGCTCGAGGTTTCGAAACGGCGTTATGTTCGTGGGGTAAAATTTTGATTTTTAGTTTTAGTGTTTTTGAAACAGTGGAAGGTCTATGCTGTGCTGTTGTGGCAGATAAGGTGCACTAACTTACCCTTTCCCATCATGTGCGTGACTTTCTTGGTGAGGAATTCGAATTCCTTCTTCAGAATGTTAAAGTTTGTGTTTGACGCTCTGCTTCAATATTTACGCTAAATCACTGGTTGACTAGCGTGAAGATATTTCTCGAGGAATCCATCTTAGGTCTCGAAGGTTCAGTTAACTTACTGGTAAATATCGTGTGGGCTGGCGTAGTACAAATGTAACGCGACACGCTGGCGTCTCTGTGGTGCTTCTGGCGATAGATTTCTCCGTTTCTCGCGGCGTGACAGAAACCGATACTGAATGTTGATATCTCAGTCATATGTGGGTCATCGTTCCATATAGATGTCGTTTGAAGCTTGCTTATGCCCTTTCATGAAAACACAATATCAATTTTGAAATTTAACAAATGACGGTTTTGCGTGGAGGTCTAAATGCACAATAAACTGCTAAACATATTTGAACTAAAGCATATGAATTATAAAGGATGTTGTAAATAATGTTTAATTATAAGTAATAAAAATAATCTTTGTTATAAATAATAATACATGCTACTCCTGCATTAGTGAGTATTGTAGCAGGTGTTTTTCGGCTCAGGTCTCAAGCGCAGCGGAAGGATTGAGCGACTCCTGAACAAGGCCAACAGAAAGAACACTTCTCAGGGCTGGGTTTTCCTCTTTGTCCTGTACTACATACACGTTTGTTCTTGCGATTTGGAAAAGTCTAAATCTGACTTCCATTTTCTAATTTCCAGGACTCCCAGACAATAACAGGGGTTGGGGTTGTTCAGGGACCCCAGTGGTGGTAGTGCTGGAGGTGGGGTCAAACCCAGTGACGTCTTGTTGCAGAATTGATTCATATCTGTAAGCTGTTAGCCGAATTAGAGACGGGCAATTCACTTAAGGTGTGTGGAGAAAAATGAAAGGACCCAAATGGTAAGGGTTAAAGGGAATGATGTTTTTCTAGATGTTTCTATGATTATAGATAAGTTAAACGTGAACTGTTGTAATGTTAAGCTCACGAGTGTTAACTCAGGTGTGAACGCCTTCACTGGTCTCCGCGATTCAGGTGGAGTGCGATGATCATGTCGCGGTGATTGATGGCATGTGATATCTCGATGCATCACAATAGGAAGTGGGGTGGGATTTTTTTTTCTAGTACGTTTTCAGACATTTGCATTAAATTCATTCATAAAGATGCCCAAATCATCTGGAAATGTTTTGAAAAACAAATCAAATTAAATCATTTAAACTGACTTCAGTAGTGAAACTGGATCACATGTTACAGACCACCTGCAATGTTCTGCGCGGACCACGACTGGCTATTATAATCATATAATAATATGCAAGATGAAGTGCGTCCAGGCTGTCACATTGGCGCTCTATTACAACCTTTCGTGCTTTATATTTATTGCGAAATTAGAGTAACAATTTAAATACTCACGTTACTGTAATTAGTAGATTTTGATGTAACACTTTTAGTGGTTACTGATGTCTTTATCTCGTATGAGTACAATTTACCATCAACCTAATCTGCTTCTTCTTATAAAATCAATCTCTGGTCGCCCACAATTTAGTTAATATTCAAACCTATTTTTTCATCTGCATCTTTTTGACCAATAGGCTGTGTGTGCGACGCGCCAATTAATCTATAACGTAAGCAGAGAATAAACTGCACAATCTGTTTTATAGAAAAAAATAACTAAAATACAATAAAATAATAAAAATAATAATATTGGAAAAAAAAAACAGAACAATTACAATTACTAATGTCCATGGTACCTGCAGTGTGTTTCTGAGTGTGTCTGTGTTGGAGTCCAGCAGAACCTGCCCAACGGCGTCCCTCAGGTCTCCTGTGGCCCACAGCACAGGCAGTCAGGGTCGGTGCTGGGGAACAGCTTCTACAGAACAGTAGTGTTTGCATTATGAGCGCCTTTAACGGTGCTGGCAAATGTCTGCATTGTGTGATCCGTGGAGAGCAGTGGGCAGCGCTGAAGACAGTGCTGAGTACCCTCTCATACTCAGGCCTTTACTGCTGGTCCGGGATTCGAACCTGGTGACCCTCCGATCACGGGGCGAGCGTCTATTACGTTACCAACTATAATATACTATAATGCAGTGTAAATGTTTGTGTTTACCTGCAGTCTGAGCAGCTCTGGAGGAAAGAGCCAGTGGTAGACTGTGCTGTTCATCAGGGTCTGGATGTGGTCTGTTCCAGCTCGTCTATTGAGAGACCTGAGCAGGTAAAGTCTGTACCAATCGTTTCCTCGTATTCAAAACACCACCTGTAAAAAGCTACTTCCTCAGCACTGTCTGAACACACACACACACACACACACAAAATGCCTGATAAGCATTCACCCCTAAAATGTTCTGCTAGTAAACAGAGCTTTAGCAGCAATGTTGCGCCCACATTTTATGGAATTTATATTTTTCATATGCATAATGGGTTGTGTTGAACTTGTGGTAAACTTTGATGAAAACTTATGGAAAACAATTAATTCTATGGTTCTATTCTTTATCTCTAGGTTTATCAGAATATTTATTGTGTGCCAGAAGTTTGCTGCACGTTTATATTTTAAGTTTTTTAAGTTTTAATATTAAAGTGAAAGCGTTAACATAGCAAACTGCAAATTAAAGATTATTACGTGTTTCGGAAATAATGTGTAAAATGCAGTGTGGAGTTTGCTTATAATCATCCTCTCTATACATAACCATAAAAGCTGCTTTTGCCGTGGTTCTCAGATTAACAGTCCATGTTATACTGTGGTGGCAGGCGGTTAGTGTTTTCTTCTATTTGCTGGGTTCTGACCAGATGTTCATCATTACTTTTTTAGTGCTAAATTTTTTTTTGGCAAATCTGGCCAAATACTGACTAGTGGTAAGTTGTGGGAATTATACACTGTCTTATGCAAATGAACCATGTTTAATAATGTTTCTATAGATAACATTCAACTTAGCTGTCTAAATCAAATGTTAAAATAGCCAGCTTCTTTTTGATATCTCTAAATGTAAACACCTCAAAAAAGTTTTTAGGCTTTTGCGCCCTGGCAAGTGGGGTTTTGACGATATCAGCTTTCGTCTCATCTATTTTTTGTGGTGCAAATACATTAAATAATATGTGACATTGGATACCATTTAATCATCTTTGTTTTTGATTCCTGTAATGTAAAATATCCATGTGAAGTCAATTTATGCCTTGCCCTCTATAACTGTGATGATGTGTATATATATATACACAGTTACTGGTTTAAACTTATTTAATTTTTACTGCAGATTTTTTGAGTCCTCACTGTAAGCTTCAACAACTGATTGGTTCATTGACAGCTCGGACATGGGTATGCAAACTGTAACAGCTGCTAATGGTGGATATTTGATGAATCCAAATTTAGAAAGTATTTTTTTATGTATAAACTGTAATAAACTGTGTAATAAAATATTTTGTTAGTTTGTGTTGTTCCTTATCAGTGCAACATTATCCTGGAAATTAAGGATTACATATACAATATCAAAATCCCTCTTGCCGGGGCGTTCAAACTTTTGGAGGGCAGTGTGTGGGTCAAGTTAAGCAATGATGTAATTACTGACACCAACTTAAATTTCACTGCCGGTATATATCTCATTCACTTAACTAATTAATTCCTCTTCTATTTCTTAACTACCAGCTCACCATGCTGACCTCAGGAGCGTTACCATAACAAACAATGACATGCAACCACACCTGGGTCCGCTGTCGCCCCCTAAATAAATAGACCTGGCGTCATGCTTTGGGTAAAGGCCAAACCATCCTTTTTAACACAATTTTTAAACTTTCTTTTTTGCCTAAAGGGCACAAAAGCAAAATGGCAGCATCTCGTAGTTGGTTATTTACTAAGCACTTTCAAACTTTGCTTTTGAGTAAAGTGCCCACCAACCCTTTACTATGGTCCCTAATGTTGTTATGTTTGTCGGTAATCCCGATCTTGTCATATTCCTGGACTTTAGTCAGCTGACCCAGCAGTGCGCCATTGTTTTATTTCATGTGTTCTGGTCTCTCTGTCAGTCAAAGTCTTTGTCCCTTTCCATTTGTGTCTCATTGGTTGATCACGTATATTAGTCCTTGTACCTGGCTTTTGTTGTTGTTTTCAGTCCAGCCCCGTCTTTATTGGTTCTCCTTCATTGGTAGTCCTGATTGTTTTCTGTTTGATTTATTTCTGATTAGTTTCCTGCGTCTCTCGTGTCGTGCTCACCTCTTCCTTTATAAGTTCAAATTTGTTCTGATGTCTCTTGTTGAACCTCAGCCTACTCTCTCCGTAATACGTGCTACATGGTTTTATGAAACTCAAGAGGTTTGTTTTGTTTTTTTGTTTGTGGCCCTCGTGCAGTTTTGTTGAAGTTTTTGAAGTGTCAGCCTTTATTGCTTGCATTGTGACCTCGCCTTCATGTCATGCTGAGCATGCGTGACCCGATCTGTGTTCAGTTTCCAGTTAGGTTTTAGTTTACATATTTTGATATCACCGCTTGTCTCTAAAGACGACTTTTCAGTTTTGTTTTGGCCGTCATGCTTTCTTTTATTTTCTAATACTATCCCGGATATTTTGCACCAGCGATGCTATAAATACTTCTTTTGATAAAGACAACAGAAACTTCATTCTGATGATCTACGCTTTCTGCTGGCAGCGTTCCTGCTCAGCATAGGCTGCGTGTCGGGTACATCCTGAGGCAATGGCGAACCGCCGAGAGCAAGCTTCGGCGGATGCTGCTGTCTGGGCGGCGTCTGTTTGCGAGCGCCGGGTGAAGTGCGTCCTCTACCGACTCGCTTCTGATGCTCCTCGCCTTCAGAACTCTGTTCTACACTCAGGGCAGATCACCTGCAAACAACAACTGAACGTGATAAACATCCCTCTCAATATAAGTTTATGCGTTGTTGTATTTACTTTGAATAAACCGTAATATTACAAATACTCACTGGAAAAACATTTCCTGTGTATACAGTATAAAACTGGCAGCAGAGTTGATAGCAATTTTCTGCATTTTTACAGTAAATATACTGCAGTTGCATCTACAGTACCCAGAACGTAATTACAAAATAGGAGTGTTACTCTTCCAGTATTTGACATTTGAGTAAGTGTTAAATCAAGGTAATCTGTGTTAAATCATGTTTTTTTTTTGTCTGCTGCTGATATCTTTGTTCAACAGAAAATCAAGAAAAAGACTTCTTATTGAAACATATATTTTTCTAGAATTTTTAATGTAGTTTACATTTCACTTTTTTCCTGCTATGCTTAGATGTCAATTTTTTGGCACAGTACAGTATGTTACAAGTTTGATGTAGAAAAGTACAGTATTTACTGTTATAATACTGTAAGGAAATGATGGTAAATTTTCTGTAGTTGGTTACAGCGCAATATGCATTCTAGAAAAAAGATGTAAGAACTATACAGTAAATGTA
This sequence comes from Distichodus sexfasciatus, assembly GCA_032718565.1. Lineage (NCBI taxonomy): Eukaryota > Metazoa > Chordata > Actinopteri > Characiformes > Distichodontidae > Distichodus > Distichodus sexfasciatus. The sequence goes on along the minus strand of JAVGVS010000622.1, from coordinate 155,435 downwards.
AATGCCAATAGTGTGTTTTACAAGCTAACGTAACATGAAATAAGGCAAAAAAAAATAATTTTACTTCAAACTATATCAGAAAGCTGTCTCAGTGGAGCAATATGTTTAAAATGGGAGTAAATATAAATATTATATTTTCTTATTGTGGAAACTATATGATTTAAAAAGCGTGTGTAAGATCACTCCTTGTAGATATAAAATGGTGGTTAAGAATGAATAAAGCTGTTGTGACAGTTGAGTATAAAATACCTGACATGTTAAATTTGTTCCTATTTTGTTATGTTTTTGTCTATGAAAATAGTAAACCTAGAATGGAAAGTGTTGTAAAGGAGAAAATAATCTTCAGTCAACATATACATTTCGTTTTGGGCAAAAAATAATTAACATTACACTTTAACATTTATGTCTCAATTTCTCACATATAAAGATTATTACTTTTCTAGTTTTTTAATGTATTTTTATTTTTGTAATATTCAATTTTCTGCTAATTTATCACTAAAAGTTTTGCCCTTTTGGAAAGCACACTGAATGACCTGCTGGTGTGATAATGAGCTGTATATACAGGTATATATTAAAAAAAGTCTTGCCTAAAAATTGCCTAAACACATTTGTGATGCCAAAATGACTTGCCTGGAAACAGTTGACAAAAAGTCTGTAAAGCTCAGTCTTGTCCTCGCTGTCCAGCAGCTTGTCCTCCAGGTTCTAATCGTCTGAATGTCCCGCTACCTGAATTAAAACTGAACATGATCATGATAATGAGTTGGACATTTATCTCTTAGGTGTATTAATCGATGCGTGAGATTAATAATCACAAGACCTCGTTCTGCAGCATCACGAGATTCAACGTCGTGATCTGTTGTTAATATTGTTTATTCCACATAATCTTTGCATTTTATTGTATGCATGTTGGATTAGATGTTTATTTTTTACCTGTACTGCAGTAAGAGTTTGGGCAGAACAGACCGTACAATGGGACTTTATTAGTCCTTGCTGTTTTCAGGAAGGGGGTGAGGGCTCTGGTTTTATAAACATCTCCTATAATTAATGCACATAAAACATTTACAATATATTTATATATTATTAAATTGGAATAGTTGAATTTTTATATATATATATATATATATATATATATATATATATATATATATATATATATACAATTTGAGCGTCTCAACTTCATAACTGTTTTTCTGTGCATTTGCCTATTAGTAGCTACAATAGACAACATAAATATCATACTAAACACCTCAATGTGTCTTTTACAATCTTTTAGCACCTTAAAGTGCCTTTACTGAAATCACTGCAGTGCACAACACAATATATGCAGTTTGCCAGACGTCTCAACTTCATAACTGTTTTTTTCTGTGCATTTGCTAATGGTAGCTACAATAGACAGCAAATATCACATACTAAACACACCTCAATGTGTCTTTTACAATCTTTTAACACCTCAAAGTGCCTTTACTGAAATCACTGCAGTGCACAACACTGTCGTTACTTTTTAGTGCTACGAGGCAGGGTTATATAATCATCTGAAGTGAAATGTGTTTTATTCTGTTTTCCAGGCAGTCTGCCGTGGCGATGCATGACAATACGCTAAAGAGAGAGGAATCCACTGTTAAGTCCAAATTTCAGTCTCGTTTATTCATTTAGTTTAATTATGAACTATAATATTTTAAACTCAATCTATTATGAGAGCCTCATCTTGAACAATACAAGTGCAAAACAATACTGTTAGAAATCAAACACATATTAGAGAACATTGGAGTGTTTTGTACCCTGTGCTGAGATGAGAGTGAAGGAATTTTCAAGTCTCCTAAGTTTTCTGTCACCCCAGAGAAACAGAAGCAGCCTCAGGAAAGAAGTTACATCTCCTCACCTCTCTGTGTGCTGCTTTGAAGCTAGTCTGAAACACACACACACCATAATCAAGCACACAACATGGAGTTATTGATGCACGTTACACACCTAATGTTAATTTATTCAAATTGTGAATTTTTCAGTTCAAAAAATGTAATTTCCTATTTTGGCCACAAGGGGATGCCACCATGGGTTGTCATTCTGTTTTGCTAAGTATCACCCAGAACCAGTGATATCACATTTAACTAATGAAATGTGATGACCCTCACGTAAACAATCAGCTTATTGTCGCAATGGAGTTTCGAAAAGCGGCGTTTATGTTCGTGGGCTAAAATTGTGGATTTTTTGTTTTAGTGTTTTTAGCAAAACAGTGGGGAGTCTATGTACTGTTGTGAATAAATTGGCTAAAAAACACCTTTCCTCTGGAGGTGAAATTCAGCGAAAATTCCAGCAGAATAAAAGTTTCTGTTTTTGACGCTCTACTTCAATATTTACGGTAAATCACTGGTTGACTAGCGTGAATTTCTCGGAATGCATCTCGTCTTCCTTCAGTTAACTTCTGTAGGTAGGCTATCCGTGTGGCGAATGCAGCGTAGGCTACATGCATCTAAGCGATTAGCGTCTCTGTGAGTGCCGAAATGATCCTTCAAAATTTCTCCGTTTCTCATAACGCGTGACAGGAAAACCCGACTCTGAGATAATGTTGATATCTCAGTCATATATGGGTATTCATTCATAGGTATATCGTTTGAAGCAATTTATGCCCTTTAGCTAATATGCTCAATTTTGGTGCGACAAACTGTGGTTTTTTTACTGCGTGGAGGTCTGCGTTAGCCATATCATGAACAGTTAAGTAACAAAACAGAAAAAAAAATAGGACGGGGTGAATACTGCACAGCAGGTTGTTGTGGGGCTGGTGACTGGTGTGTTCAACATAAGGAGTGGAAGAGAAGATGTTTTGGAGTAAAACCTACTTTATGTGGGGAGAGACACTGGAGAAACAGTTTGGTGTCGCGGCAGGTCCTGCATTTTGGGCAGGGAGTCTCTCTGTCTTTACTCCGGAAAGCTTCTGAGCAAAATATGATCTGCAAACAAAGGCCTCAGGTCACGCAGCAAACCGAGCAAGTCACCTGCAGTGGAAGAGAAAAATCTAAAACAAAATGCCGACAAATAAATATTTCACATATTTACTTTAGATTCCCTACTTACGACTATACAGCTAAATGTTGTACATACCTACTGCATATCCTCACACTCCATTGAAAAATGTCATTTTCATGTGAATTCATCTTCTATCTATTTATATTGGTATCTTGTATATATACATACAGTACATATAAATAAAAAGATGAATACTGCAGTACAGTATATAAATACAGCATATACAGTATATTATAATCATTTTACTCTTAATGTCTTAGCCAATTCCTTGTATGAGACAACGTACTTGGCAATAAACTTCATTCTGATTCTGATTAATATAGTCAATTATAAAAATAATAATGGTTAGTAATTTTTTTACTGTGATGGTGACATACAGTTTTACCATAACATGCCCATGTACAGTTACTGATTGCAGTATAAATCTTCTTAGGAAACATTTTTAACACTTTTTTGATATATTTATTTCTTATAATGTTCCTCAAACTTAATCGTTTGTTAATTTCTAATTTCCGTTTAAATTTGAAAATTCTTAAGAATGATTAGGAAACAGTTCACTACATAATTATGTATCCAGACAAATTAGGAAAGTTGACATCAGCTAAAATCTGCATAAACAGAACACAAATATGGCAGAAGGTTCTGGAATGATGGTATACAATATTCAAAATCACTCAACACCATAAAATTAAAGGGGAAAAAGAAATTCCCCATATACAAGTAAGATGACATGAGGGATTTCTGTAAAACGTTTTAGTCTCTCTCTGTAACCTGTTGTAATCATGTCCGGAATGATTTAAGTAGAACAGAATAATGAGAGTGTTCTTAACACGCTCTGCTAATGGACTTGGTATTCATTTAGGACTCGGATGAGCTGCTCTAATGTGGCTTTCTTCTGTAGGTCAGAGCACTCTTCCATCAGCTGCATAAAAATAGAATTAAAAAACAGAATAAATAAACAAATTAATTAATTACTGTAATAATAAACCATAAATGTGCCTATTTAAAGTGTTCATAGAAAAAAATGAAATTGGTTTTTAATTCAGTTAGATATTTAACATTTTAATTTGTTTATTGTAACATTTTTATTCTATTCATATTCATATTTCTTAGTCTTCAAAATTAATTTAATTGTTTTTTCTTTGCATTATTGCACAGCTGCATTTGAGCTGCATTTCATGTATATAAGGTATTATGCAAATAAGTGAATAATAATAATAATAATAATAATAATAATAATAATAATAATAATAATAATAATAATGTATATTAACACTGTTCTATTATTATATTATGGATCATTTATCACTTTTTACATTATTTTACATTATTTTACAATTTTTACGTTCTAACTTCGTGATATGTTTAATGTAGTTACATGGTTTTAGCATTTCTTCATTGTCTACACACATACACAGACACTGCTTAACGTGTGTGACCCTTTTATCATGCTTTTTTGCAACATATAGCGGACACTATATTATTATTAAGCAAATGATAAAACTGCAGATAAATTAGAACAGATATATTGGTATTATGTTAGCGTCTGGATAACTCGCAGTGATGATAACACGGTTCTGCAATTATTTATAATAAAATGGCTGTTAATGATCCAGAAGTAATCCAGAGAAGACTCTCTCCTCTCCTCCATTATGCACTCGATTATGAATTATTTCTTGTTACTTTGCTGGTCTTGAACACTGTGAACTTTTGTGAAGTGTTCAAATAAACTTCCTAGATTGGAGATACTGTACATGTTTTAACACTATAACAGCTTTAAATTAACACATTTAGTATTTCATCCCAACCACTGATACCTCTGTGTAAGCAAAGCTTTAGACAATCGCTCTACAGCTTCTGGAGATGGTTGCAGTGTTTCAGCGTCAATTTAAGCAGCCTCTCATCCTGCGAATTTACATTCACCACAACCTGCTCAATAAAAGCTGCAACGACCAGCAGCCCCTTCCATACTGACCTAGGCTTTTGAGCTTAAATTAGGGGGTATAAGGGCCAGACGTTAATGAAAATTAATCAAACAGTCGGTTTAAGTTCAGTGATGATTATTTGTGCTGTGAAATATGAAATGTGACTACTGCATTTTGACCCATTTGTATTAGGCAGGGGGCGCTTTGTGATGTAGGGATGATGCATAGTACCTCAGTGATACTGCCTCAGTGAGACCCAGACCAGCAGCCTGTGATCCTGAGGCCAACTCCTAACTATTCTGCAACCTGCACATGTTGGTATGGTCTCTAATCGACATAATGTCGCTTGTTTTAAATCCCTGCTTTAATAGTTTAGCACATTTACACAAACCATGATAGTAAACCATGAGGGCAAAAAACAAACAAACAAAACCTCCAAAGCAAGAATTGTTCATTGTTATATTGCTAATCTGTCACTTTGGACTTACCTATACCAGCCTGGACTTTTTTGTTAAGTGGCCAATATGCCATTACTGATTTCATGTGTTCTGGTCTGTCTAGTCCTCTGTCCATCCAAGTCCTTGTCCACCTTCTTATTGTGTGATCACTGTTCATTAGTTTATTCACCTGGTTCTTGTTGTTTGTTTTGTCAGTTTGTCTGTTCTGATTGTTCTGCCACTTCATTGGTTTACCCTGATTATTTTTCAATTGCTTTTGATTGATTCCGCTTTGTTAATTGATCAGCTCCTCGTTTCTGTTTACGATGATATAAACAACACCCTGTTGTCTTTTTGTTGGTCACCCTCCTGTCGTGCTGTGGTTTCAGAATCCTAGAAGGTTGTTTTGGTTTGTAGCCTTTTTGTATTTATATTTCTTTGAATAAATGGCTTACCCGTGACGTCATGTCTTGCAAACATCCCCGCCGTGACATAATCATTCATTGTAGTATTATAATACTGTAATATAATATTCCCAAATGATAAAATGCGTGATAATTTGATATCTCAGATGTTTGAAGTGTAGAGACTTTGAAACTGTAACTATTTCGTTAAACAGAACACAGCAATGAGATTCAACTCTGCTCAAGCTTGACCTACTCGGGTGCTTGGTGGCCGGGCTGAGTTAGTTTCCTCACGCCAAATACGAGCCAGATCTTCACTGAGATTAATCAAAAATATCTGGGTTTAGTTAGATTTCAACCTCGAATGGCGGGGCCAGCCCTCTAACAGGTGCAACCTAACATCTTTCTGTAAACTGCGCTGTATGGTTTATGCAGCATTCTCCTGTATCCGCGTGTGCTCTCTGCTGTTTCAGGATGAGAGTGCGATACTTTATAAGGAGGGCTGGAGCTGCGTGTGGAAGGTCAGTGTAATCGAGCACTGTAATGTTGGACAGCTACTGATGATCAGGCGAATTGAATCAGGGTCATTAGTATTGGACGTGGCTGGAAATGCAATAACAAGGCTGCACGATACACCTGCGTCAAATACACACACATACAGGTGTTAATCTGAGTTCAGAACTGAGTAAAGACAACCATCTAGCATATCCAGTTAACTGTTCCACCTCATATCTGTGGGTTCAACATCAAGCAAACATTATTTTAAATACAGACTATCTATAAAAGAATCTTGAATCTTGACTCATGACTCTACTAGAAGTTAACTTCGAAGTTAACATGTTTAGCAATCTAAACTACGATACTTCTACTGCTGGATCTGCCCAGCACAGACCAGCGTTCCTCCCCTGCCCATGCAGTTCTCACCTTGATTCTTCCTCAGTCTTGATAGTAAATGAAAGTAGCACAAAGTCATTAAGATATTTTTGGCCAAGTTCTATGCCTTGGCTTTCGGAGAGTTTTTCGATATGACCTGGCGCTCACAGCGCTCGCTGCCAGATACTGGCAGCTCTGACCGGTGCCTGATAAAGAAATAAACATGTTTCAGGAATCAGGGCTGATTTCTGTGCTTTGGGTAAATATCTACGTTATCTGGCATCATTTTGCTCTTAATGATAATTCCACACAAATATTTATACTATATATCTCTATTACGTCTGTATTTACACTTGCTATTACTACTAAATACTCTACTACCTTGCTACTATACTCTCTATTATTATTATGCTTCCACAATACTATAACTATCTGTTACTACTACTGTGCTAATATGCTTGGACATTTATTACCTGCTGTATCTCTGTTACTGCCTAGCTTCTGCTAACATCACTAGTGCATATTAATATTTCTATTACTCTTCTGTCTGTTTTCTCCCTTTACTTACTGTTAAACAACTACTACTACTACTACTACTACTACTACTATTACTACTCTATCACTACTACTTCTACTACTCTCTACTATTGCTCTATTACTACAACTACTATTACTACACTATATACACTACTTCTCAGTAGTAGTAGGTAACTTTCTTCTATTAGTACTGTTGCTACTATTCTCTTTATCTTTGACTATTTCTATTACTACTACTGCTCTATTTCTACTACACTATTACAACAACTACTCTACTACTACTACTACTACTATTACTACTCTATCACTACTACTTCTACTACTACTCCAACTCTATTACTACAATATTACTACTCTATCACTACTACTACTACTATACTATTATTATTGCTCTATTACGCAACTACTATTACTACACTATTACTACTGCTACTACTGGTCTATTACTACTACTTTACTACTACTCTCTCGTGAAGTATTCTTTGATCAACCTATTTCTAGTACTATAAATATTTCTCTATTACAGCAAATACTCTACTTACTATTACTACCACTGCTACTACTCTATTACTACTACTTCTACTACAACTACTATTTACTAGCAACTATTACTATATTATAACTACTTCAATACTATTGTATATGCTATTATATATATATAATTACTATATACTACTATCACAATACTAATACTACTCTTCTACTACTACTACTACTACTACTACCACTAGGAAAACTCAATTACTACTCCTACTGATGCTCATACAGCAAGTCACATTTGCTTAGTAGTGCATAGGTGCAGTGGTGTCTTCTGTTGTGTCGTAATCCTACTTTACCACTACTGCTACTACTACCTGTATTCCTACTGTATCTACTCTAGTAATTTTAGCATTTTGTAACTGCTGATGGGAATTTCTCTGTCTGCTCACCTCGTACAAACTGAGTTTCCTCCCATAAGCTTTGGCAGTTGAGTCTGATGAGCCAGCTGAAAGGAGCCATGCAGGAGCGAACCTCTTCTCCGACAAGTAAACTGCACTCAACGTCAACCTCACGTTCCATGCTGTTCGAAGAATGATAAAAATAAAATGTTACATGGCTGTAGTCACGATATTCGTGTGCAACATTATCGTGTGTTAAAATGCTGAATCTCTTTTAAATACTAGAGAGTTTCAACTACTATTCTTATATTAAAATGGCTGGTTGGTTAAAGTTACATACTATATTGATCAAAATGATTTTGTTACATAATTGTATTCTGAATGTAACAGGAAAATAATTTTAAAAATTGAAAATAAGATTAAATGATGAAATATACAAATTGTTAAACTGAAACCTCAGCTATATGAACAAAAAATATTTAAACGTACTAGATGTATTGCTGTAAGTCAAGGCAGGCAGGCTATTATAATCTTATACAGAAAAAAATCCATAAAGCTACGGCATTTTAAAAGCTGCATCGAAATTACGAAAAGTAGTTAAGTTAGTAGTGTCCCTTAAGAAGTAAAGTTATACAACACCAGTACTTGCGTTAGAACATCCAAGCAACACAGTACCTTGGCCGTTTGTGGCACTGTCCGTCAAGAACTACGTATCAGCAAAGATGTCCGTAAGTGAATAAGTTCACTGAGCCCAGCATCATACAGCAGGTCAAGTTGATCTGTCAGAACCTTTAGCATGTGGGCCAGGACCCGGGCTCAGAACACCTTGCAGGCAACGCCATAGAGTGTGCCTGCGAATAAAGTCAGGACTGTTCAGTGATACAGACATGAAATAAAGATCAAAGATCAATTTATTCTTTATAGATGGGACAGAAAAATCTTCATGGGTCTAGCTAGAGCTGGGATGGAAGATCAACGAGGAAGGCTGGTTGCTGTTTTACGTGGTGGGACCAACGGGGGCGCTATGCTGGAGCCAGCGTGTATACTCAAAGCCCCAGTTGTTCCTGAAAGAGGAGGGCTTTAAAACTGATATCCTGCTGAACTGATCCACAATCATGTAAAACTGTACCTCTATCTAATTGGTGGATTCTCTCCTCAGCATTTGACCCATCCATGAAGGAGCAGGGGGCAGCTTTGGCAGCGCCTGGGGAGTAGTGCACTGAGACTGTACCTTTCTCTTGAGTACCTCAGCGGTACCTTTTACCGGTCTGGGACTTGAAGACCTTTTGATCACAGGGTCAACTCCCTAACCTATACACTACCAACTGCTGCCCCACTCAGAATCTATAGCTGTGTAATATGATACTATTTAAATGTCTTAACTGAATTGTTTCAACTCTACAACTGCAGTACCTCAGGGTGCCGCCTTCCTGCAGCGCTTCCCGTTTCGATGCTTCTTTGTTGGCCCAGTCTCCCGGACTTGCAGTAAATTCCTCCCTCTGTTTCAGAACAAGCACCAGTCTGTTCAGTAACACTTCCTGGAAGCGTGCTACTGTACAAAAACAAGAACATTTTAATCAAAAACTGCACTTTTTCAGTATTTCACAGAATAAGCAGACAACTTGTTGCAGTGAATCTCAGAGATTAACGTACTTCCAGATCTCGGGTCATTTTCCAGCAGTCCGAGCAGAATGTGCATGCGTTTCATACTCCGGGAGGCTTCATTAGCAGGATCTCTTAGTAATGAAGCAGCTTTCTGAACGCAGGATCTTAAGAGAGACAGACTATGCAGATACGCAGGTTCATCCTAATAACAAATCATATCCAACACAAAGCAAATTATACATTATTATAATACACAAATTGTTATATTATCAACATGTGGGACAAATATGCTCATCAGCAATAACTTTATGACATCTGAAAAAGTATATATACTATTTATATATATATAATGATTTAATTATATAATCATAATGTTATAGCTGATTGCCATATTTGTTCCACTTTCTGGCATATATAAATAAATAAAAAATTGGGGGAAAAAAAAACATGGATTTGGAGAACCATTACAATCTGAATATATATGTAAATATTACGGATGCACGATAATATCGGAATCCTCATCAGACCGATGCTTAGATTTGTCTGATATTTTATGACGCATTTAATGTACATCAGAGAGGTAGCGCTTGTGCCAGGCATGTTCAAAGTCCAAGGTGGGATATTATACACGGCCCGCGGCTTCTCTCTTAAAATGCAGGACGTTATTTTGTGAAAAAATTCTGAGCACACAGTGGAGCATTTTTTCTTTACGCGCTCAACTATGCCTGCAGGTTTAACAAACTAAATTGTGGGCTTGCCTCATGTTGGCTCGCACATGAGCTGTGTCCCGAAGGTGCTTACTACCACGCACAATAGTATGTTAGGTAAGACGCTCTTATCATACTTTTCTATGCGGTAGTATGTATCTTAGGAAATAGCCAGGGTTGTGGCTTAACGGCTCTCTATGCACTAGGTAGAGAGTCACACGCACCCTATTTGCTTTGGTACACTACATAGGGCGGGAAGTGACTCTTTCTTAAAATGTTGTACACTACGTTAGATATGCTCCGCCCTCGCGCTCTCTCGTCTTGGCACGGTGTTAGAAATGTCAGAGTAATGGTGTTATTCTTGTGCCAAAACTCTGAGCGAGCAGTGAAACTTTGGCAAGCAAAATATCTCATCTTTACGTGCACACCTCTGCCTGCGCTTGCACTCGACCCTGCCTTCCTCATTTGTCGGGATTGGCAGATATAAGCATGAAAAACATTGGATATCGGCATCGGCCAATAATTCTCTTATCGTGCATCCCAAGTACATATACCATGGATGGATGGATAGATAGAAAGATAGATTACCGATGTGCTTTCTTCTTCACTGTTTTCTTGCTCAACATCCATGACACCTACAAATGCATAAAATAAAAAATTATAACTTCCTAAGCCATTAGGAATGCCATATTAATAAACCATGTTTACTAATAATAAATACAGTTTCTCATTCTGTATAGTTCATGTACGTACCTGGTTGTCGGAGCTGTGAGAGAAGATTGCTTACAGGTTTTCCACAGAATGCAGACAGGTCCAGGCTCATGTCATCAGAGTCCCTGAGGTCATCAACATGCACCGAAATCCATGCACCTTTAACATGAAGCAACATTCAGCAAATCCTCCAACACTGGTGTGAAAATGGATGTTTATATGTGACGTTAATTTCACTCACCTCCTTGGAAACCGATATACTTATTGCCACTTGCAATCCTGGAAAGCTTTGTGATAAACACAATATAACAGTTGCAGTCGTCTGGCTGAAAAGACAGGAGTTCATTCATGGTGCAGTACCTGAAAACACATTTTCACAAATACAAACGTATTTTTAAATATATATGCAAAAGTCTTCGGAAATATTATAAAAATGTACTTTTAAGTCAGTTAAAGGTCACATATTATGAAAAGATTCAGTTTTTCTGTTGTTTGGACATGCATTTGGGTCTGTACTGCCTCTACACACATTGTAAGTTTGATAAAAAATGGTGAATTGTGTTAGTATTAATTTACGAATGTCAGAAATCGTGTGCTTAAACGAGCTGTTTAGATTTCTCCCCTACTTCTACATCAAATTAGGAGACATTTGAATTACTCCACCCTTCTGTCTGAGAAGCTCCGCCCAAAATTCCGGTCCGGTAGAACTGCTAGCGCTTCCTGATCCGCCATGTTTTCTCCCCAGCGCTAGTGTAGGAACCACAGTGAAGAGGTCTAGCGGCAGTGTTGTGCTGAACATGTACGGATGTATGGATGGTCTGTTAGCAGCACCATGTGGATTATTTTCACGTGAGGTAAACTCTCGCCGTGCTGTCTACACTACACCCAGTTCCGGAGTGAGGGGCGTGGCCAGCAGCGGCTCATTTGCATTTAGGAATACTAATGAAAAACAGCCTGTTCTAAAAGGAACTGAAATAGAGGAGTAAAAAGCAGGTGAAAATGCCTTATCTGAGAGGGATTTACACCAGACTACTTCAGAGACTTGTTTAGTGGAGCTCACAGACCTGGTTTAACTTGCTGATAAAATGCAGAATGTGGGACCTTTAATATTGCTACTGTCGGTTGTGTGGTTTAATGAACCAGATGTAATAATTGTACACTTTTCTTGAGAACAACTAGAAGAAATGGCATAAAATACTCACTTTGCTGAGGCTATCAGCTCATTTTTACAAAGAGATTCTTCCATGTCCATCTGAACCAGTAAGATGTGCAGTGGCAAGCCTGCATTCTGCATGAAGCCTCTGAAAATTAGATGGAAAAATATTTAACTTTAATTCTCGGCAATAAAACAATCTTGATCATTTTTGAGAAAATTATTTTTCAAAGACACTGACATGCTTCAGTAAAACAGAAAAACAGAAAGTGAGCGTTGCAAAAAAAGACCTGATGTGAGATATACAGTACTGTGCAAAAGTTTTAGGCAGGTGTGAAAAAATGCTGTAAACAAAGAATGCTTTCAAAAAGTGTTAATCATTTACTTTCATCAATCAACAAAATGCAGTGAATGAACAAAAGAGAAATCTGAATCAAATCAATATTTGGTGTGACCACCCTTTGCCTTCAAAACAGCATCAATTCTTCTAGGTTCACTTGCACACAGTTTCTGAAGGAACTCAGCTGGTAGGTTGTTCCAAACATCTTGGAGAACTAACCACAGATCTATAATCCTATAATCCTACAAAATAATATAATGACTACAAAATAATAGAATGACTATAATCCTACAAAATCCCTGACTTTGTGCAAGTGTGCCTATAAGAATTGATGCAGGTTTGAAGGCAAAAGGTAGTAACACCAAATATTGATTTGATTTAGATTTTTCTTTTGTTTGCTCACTTTGCATTTTGTAAATTGATAAAAATAAACAATCATTATTTATATTTCTGAAAGCATTCTTTGTTTACAGCATTTTTTCTCACCTGCCTAAAACTTTTGCACAGTATTGTATCTGACAGCAATAAGAAGGAATACGTTGAATATGGTAACGAATTAGTTTAATACTGACTGATAACAAATAAACCGGAGCAATGAGCACCTTCATTTACTTAATGTGTATCATTAACATAGATGTTCAGTATCAACAACATGCTACATTATGACATATACAGAGATTAGTCAGTGAAGAAAAATATCATAATTTTATTTTTGACTATATCGTCCGGTGTTTGAGTGTTAGAAAGAACAAAATCTACATATGTGAACTAGCTAATCAAGTCAAGTCTACATGGTAGACAGAGTGACAGATGACTAGATACATGCAGTTTTTACGATCAACAGAGCACGTCGTTACCCTGGAAAAAAACAAATTATTTACCGAATTCTGTTGCAGAAAGAGGCCTCAGTGTCAAACTGGTGCAGGGACAACAGAAGAATCCGGTCTCTGGACAGACGCAAAGCTTGGGACAGACTTCGCATATCGGCTTTAGTAAGGAGACTGGAAAAAGTAGTCACCTAAAATAAGAAAAGGAAGAATATAAACTGTGGTATTGATACACTCACATGCATAACAGTCTGTGGGTGGCTGTTTAAAACATGTTTCCAACAACACCATCCAACAGCTGAAAAGTAGTTATTTTGCTACACTGCATCTTCATAATATGGTAAAATACTGTACTTTTTTAAAGGCTGTAAATCTACAACATTCTGAGTGTCACTGCAGTTACATAGCTCAGAGACGCTGGTCTTCTGACCACTATAAAAACTTGTGTCTTGTATTATCATTTTGTTTAAGTTCCGCAATGTGACAGGAAAACAGGCTGGAAATAGGGTTACTGTAATGTTGCATTCTAAACTGTATTCCAGAAATAACAAAGTGCCCCTTTACTAAGTGAGCAAAAGATTTTATACTGCTTCTGCAAAAGATAAAAATTTACAATAATCAACACACTGCAATATGGCAAATACACTATTTCTGTAAAAGTATTACTGTAAATATTAAACACTTTCACAATAACATACTGTGGTGCGTAATTACAATATAATTAATGAATAAATAATATAATAAACAAATAAATCATGTTTGCTGGAAAAATATCAGAAATGACTAGCAACTCTCTGCTACCAATATTAGGGCCTGTGTCCACCAAACACATTTTGTGCACTGAGAGCGGTCAAAATATCACTTCCAGAATGCTTCCTCAGTGTTTCTCTCAGTGCTTGTCGTCACCGAAAAACGTCACTGGGCACTTCTGCGTTTATTCTATATTTTATGTAAAGATTGTAACGTGGTCCTTTGAGATCGATAGTTTAGCCAACATAAAAGAGATTATCTTTACAGTGAAGAGAAATGTTATGTTGGTGTTAGCGCCAGCGTTTTGAACAAGATACTCACATCTTGGAGACACAGAGATTGTGTGCATTAGATAAACCATGGTAGAGAAAACAGCTGAGAGTGTCCCACCCCTTCTTTGATTCTAATTGGCTAGCAAGAGAGAAGTGACATTGACGGGCACTGTCCCGTTATAAAAGTTGAACAGATTTCAACTTGAAGCACCCTGAGCGCTGCAGTAAAAACGTCTCCACTGGTGTTTTTCTTCTGCTGAAGGCGCGTAGTGTCCTGAACGCTTAAAGCTCATTGGATTTGTATTAAAAATAGGCATTGCAAGTGCAAAACCTGCGTTTGGTGGACACAGGAACTCACACAGCAAATTTGCAATGATATTTTGTTAAAAATGCTTACCTCTACGAATCTGTTCTGTTCCTTGTCCGTCTTCTTTAGATGACTGTCCAGGAAGTCTCGGAGGGAATGATGGCCTTGCTGATGGAAATATGCTTTCTGAAGTTTATTCACCTCCTGCTGTCCCAACGCAGACTTCTTCAGCCTTAAAACAGAATCTGGAGTTGCACAGTTCAACATGAAGAACTTTGCAGATTCGTAGACTTCTTCCTCTTCATCCTTGGTTTCAATTGGTTGGGTATAGCTGTCTTCTGGATCGATATCCATGTTCTCGGATTGGGAACCTTCTCCCTGAACATCTGCTTCTCTTTCAACCTCAGTGTCCATTTCACTTTCGGCAGGGATTGTCACATCACGGTCAGAGTCGTCTGGTGTGACTGGATGAGACTCAACTTCATCATTTTGAATTTGTATCTCTTCCTGATTTAAAGCATCATTTTTGGACATAGCTATAATCTGTTCCTTCAACGGTGCTGCATCACTGTTGGCTTTTTGCGTGGATGAGTTAAGGACAGCAGGGCTATATTCCTTTCTCTGAGACTCCTGTTTTTCTCTTTTTTCCAAGACTTGCAGGAGTGCACTGGCACAGGCGTCGCCATGATAACCAACAAAGGCATCGGATGGGCCGAAATCAGATGTAGGTGACCCAGTATACTTGGAATACTCCTGAACCCAGTTTCGGAGTTTTTCCAGTACTCTGTGCTGCCACGGCTTCAAGTCTGTACTCCTGTCAATGATGTGCTTCTCAAGTCTGTTCTTAAGTGGAACGGGAAACTTTTCATGCACTTTTTCCTGGTCTTCAATCACAATCAATCTGAAGTCTTTGTGGACTCGACACTTGACTCGATGTGATCCGAGTCCCAGGTCGACATACTGCTGCCCACTGAAGTAAACATAGTATTGGTTTAAAGCATCGTACAGACTCTCGTACAAGTTGAGCAAATTGAGAAGGATTACAGTCCTCCCCGTTTCCATGCATGTCTTCACTCGGCTCACGTTGCGACAAATTTGAGCGTACTCCTGGTCTTTGGGGAATCCTGAGCCAAACACAATTTCAGGGCAGGTGTATGTACCCTTAGAGAAAATACACTGCTGTATGATGTACAGGGCAGCATTGTTTGTCGTGAGCAGGAGAAGGTAGCGGCTCTCCGTATCGTTGTGGTGCTCAAGGTTTTGTTCAATCATCTTGAGTGTGCTCGTCCTGGGGACTTCATGGAGGTTCAAGAAAAGGTCTTGGAAGTGTGGTAGAGGATCAAAGTTGTTTTTCTGTCCACTGAAATTCCGTAG
Organism: Distichodus sexfasciatus; assembly: GCA_032718565.1. Lineage (NCBI taxonomy): Eukaryota > Metazoa > Chordata > Actinopteri > Characiformes > Distichodontidae > Distichodus > Distichodus sexfasciatus. Next base: position 139,314 of record JAVGVS010000622.1, on the reverse strand, counting down.
AACAGCCTCTACCAAGTCACTCTCAGAAGGCTCCTGGTCTTTATTTTTCACAGAGGCAAAGATCATTTTAACCAAACTGTAAAAGTCTCTGAGCCCAAAGAACTGATCGCTGTCACTTTTACAAACGCTTAAAAAGTCCTTCGCCAATTTAGGAAGGAGATCCTTGATTTTGAGAAGAACGGGCTCGGAAGATGAGCAGATACCTTTGGCTGTCTCCACTAACTCATTCTCGCTGGGATCCCAACGAGATACAAAAATTCCTCTGTTCATCTTTGCTGGATCAAGTGCCCAGTTTGAGATCCCAACAAAGCCCACCTTCATGTGTGGATCAGGCCTTTCATAGTCAATGCAACCATCCTCCAAAAGAGGGTGCAGGGTTTTGAGTGGCATCTGTGGTGAATCTTCTGCCAGTCCTATCTCATCCAGCACCACCACTGATACGTATTCGTCCAAGTTTTTGTCCTTCTGAAAGCGAGCGCAATTCCTGAAAGTTCCAATGATCCCTTCTGGACTTGAGTGAGGACTGCACTGGAAGGAAACCATGTGCACCTCCTTTAGCTTCTTGAACAACTCACTGTGAGAAGCCTGCCTCTGCATGGCATCCGCTACAACCGTCTTGGCAAGAGATTTCGAGCTTCCTGGCTTCCCCACCAGGAAAAGTGGAATCTTCAGCTCAATGCAGACCACCATTAGGAAGACGTTTTCTTTCAAAGCTAAATTCTTAGCAATCGTTTCCCTTGTTTTAATTTTCTTTAGGAAAAAGTCTTGGCAGGATGAAATCTCTTGCTCCAAGGAATCTTTGGAGTTTAGCGGAGCCGGAAACAGCTTACAAATGGTTGACAGATATTTGTCTCTGAACTCCAGCGATGGATAATAACAAACACCCAAAGCAAGAGCCAAGCATTTGAATGTCATGTCAACTACATTTGTGTACTGGCAGTCTGAGAAAAGGTGGTCTCTGTGTTGAAAGAACCAAACAAGCACCCTCATTGATCTTTCTACATCTCTAAGACTTACAAAGCTGCACTCATTCAGCTGACTACGCATGTAACTTTGAGAACCTGCCAATACATTTGTGATCGCGTTCTGGCACTGAAGAGGCAAGCGGTGTTCTTCCATTTGCTTTTGTACTATCTGTCGAATGTAGGAGAACTCTGCCGAATCACTCAGCTGTCCAAAGTCCCAAACGAGAGGCATCATACTAGGAGGTAATGGGTGAACACGGTATACAAGCTGGCGCATCGGAACCTTTCCAAGCCGATCTTGGGTTTCCTCTGCCTTTACTCTGTAGCCCAAACCGGCCCTCTCCAAGCGTTCAATCATTTCAGAAGAGTGTTTTCTGTATGGATTGCAGGCAGCTATTATTTTCAATCCTGAGTTTTTCCTTAATGGCAGCCCTCTTACTGTCTTATCACATAGCACCTCTTTGATGGCGAAGATAGCTTCTGTGGTGTTAGCCTCGTCCAAAAATAAAATTGTGTCCAGACCGTGTCTTTGACTGTTTTCCAATGCTAGAGTTTCTGCCTCCCGTACCTTGTTGTATATAGCATTAGCAGTAGTCCCGCCGTGAACTTTGACCAGTTTCATGTTTTCGACATGTCTTCCTCCCCTCTGCAGATCACAGAGGAATTTCACCAGTCTGGTCTTGCCACACCCCGTCTCCCCCATTATAATGACTGGTATTTCGCACCTAAATCTCATGTGAATGGCCAGCATCTTCATCACATTATCTGCAGTCAGCTCATACGTGGGATCAGGGTCAAACCCTTGCCTGATATTAGCTCCAACAACCAAAGAAACTTTTCTTATTTTGTTTTCCCTTGGCAGCTGGTCAAAGTCTTCCGAAAAGGTGATTCTTTGCTGTTTCAGCCCATAGAACAGCTCAGGAGACATCACATCTCTCATCAAAATTTTGCCATTTTGTGGATCAATGGCGTTAAGAGATCTCAAGTTTTCGCTTATGTGGAAACCCATGAATGTCATGGTCAAATGGTCTGCATTAAAGAATATGTAGGGGTGAGACTCGTTCTCCCACCGTTTGCGAATGATTAATCTGGATAACAGACCATCTCCAAGGTCGTTCTCTTGGACAAAAGAAGGGCTCTGGTCAGATATGTTGAGTGATGGACAAGCAAAGTCCCTGGCCATGTGTATCATGAACTTAACAATGAAGTCCTTAAATCCGAGCAAACTGTCACCAAAAAAGTCTGGATTACAAAACCCAGAACTTTCACAGTCCTTCAGTTGCAGGTTGAGAAACCACGTGAAGTGCTTTAGTTCAGCCCATGAAGGATCTTGTTGACCACAGTATAACAAAAGATGTTGCAGACAGTCCACTGGATTGCCCTCTACAGATTTGTCTTCATATCTAAAGCGATCCAATTTCTCATTTCTGTGGAATCGTCTTAAATATTGATAAGGTCTCTGAACACCTTCACTTGCAAACTCTTGCCTGTCCATTAGTGGGTCTAATGTTTTCTGACTGTAGTTTCCAGTTTTCGGTTCCAAGTCTTTGACTTCCCTTGGTGATCTACAATGAATGGTGGGCAATAAGTCCAAAAGTCCTGGGTTTGACTGAAAAGAAAACAAAGAACATGTCACAATGGAATAACCAAACTGAAATATCAACCGTGAAGGAAAAGCATCATGTGACCAGATCTGGAAAAATGTGTCGGAAGTTTAAATAAGTCTTCAAAATTCATCTCCCAATGTTTCATAGTTAAAATAATTTTGTAATGATACTTAAATTGCTATTTAGGTTGAAACCCATTAAAATGCTTAAACCCGACCGACACACAAAATTCCTTGAACTTATAGAAAACAAACATACTGTATACCGTCAGAATCACAAGACTTTAAATTCATAAATTCAAACGGCTGTATCAATCTTTTAAGATATGACTTTGACCAGGAATAATTTCAAAGCTCATTTTCTCAGTTGAATTTTGGTATCACTGTCACTGATTTTGCCAGATCAGGTCACATACTGTATATGATCTCAATAGATTTCAAAAGATTGTTTTGGAAATTTGGATTGATTTCTAAAGACACTAACAAAATTGAGCAAAAGAGGGAACAAAACTTCAAGGAAATCACATACATCTCTGTGTGCTTGCTTACGAAGAGCAGGCTCTGGCAGAAGGGCTTCAACTGCGATCAAGTGAGCTTTGTTTTTCCTCCACAGTTTTCCCTCGCTGTCACTCAGGCATCCCAGAACAAGCAATTTGAAAAGAAACTCTTCTAAATTACATTGAACCTGCAAAACAAAGACGTCCAGCTCAACATCTAGATTGAAAAGACTGCAAGCAAGCCTTTATTCCCTTAAACGTACAGTAAAACTTACAGCTGCTGTGTCAATGTGCAGGAGAACGGGATCCTGTTCCCGAAGTGGAAAGAGATTCTCAGAAAGAGTCCTAACAACCTGATCAGTGTCAATACAGGGCTCTATCAGTCTGATCGGCAGGTATTTGACTCCTGGACACCTGGTTTTGAAGTTCCCAAGCAACCGTGATACGTAGAGTGACTTCCCTACATGTGGAGAAAATCAGTGAATTGGCTGAATCTGAGGGAATTGTATAAATGGAGTTTAAAAGTACAATGTTACACTGGTTCTCCGACCGCTTAGACTACGAACATTTTGGAGTACAAACTATTTTTTGGCCAAATTCGAGCTTGGAGTACAAACAAAAAGTTGGAAGATGAACCAAGCACTGTGTCATGTTTAATACGGTAATTGTTCACAGTATTTCAAACTAAGTAACAATTCGTCACTCAAACTGTACATTCGGTCATAAAAGTCTTTAATTCAACCCTTTATTTTATACTTCGACCCAACAAGAACCACCTATTGATTGGCGTCTCTATCTGGCCGTCTGGCTTTGTCATTTTAGGCGTACGTATTATTTTTATACGAAAATTTTGAACATTTCAAGCAAAATCGAACAATTCAGCACTCAAACATTATTTTTTATTTAAATTGTCCGATTTAAATCATTTATTTTCTACTTAGACCAGGCCAAAAAACAACATTTCAATCGCAGAGCCATCAAATTGTTGGTGTAGTTTTGGGGGTCGGGAACAGATTCATGTTACACATTGATTCTTATGGAGAAATTTTTGGAATTTCAACCGCCTTCTGGATCAGATAAAGTTCGAGTCCCGAGGGACCACTGTATGTATAATTAGGGATGCAACGGTTCTCCAAGTCCACAGTTCTATTCATACCTCAGTTTTTGAGACATGGTTTAGTTCATACTTCTTCTCCATTCATCTCTAATGTAAAACCTGGCTTAAGACTGTTTAGCAATGAAGTAGCTCAGCTTTAGAGATGAACTATAGTGAAAGTGAGTGATTATTTGTCATGGGCAGTGCCCAGGGAGCAGTGCTTAGGGACGGTACCTTGCTCATGAGTACCTCAGTGGTAACTTTACCGGTCTGGGAATCGAACCAGCGACCTTCTGATCACGGGGCGAACACACTACTCGTTAACGCCACCAATATATGCATGCTTTTGGACTGGAAATGGGCGGAAACCCTTGCCAATACAGGGAGAGCACACAGGACCTTCTCGCTGTGAGGCGGCAGCACTAACCACTGCGCCACTGTGCGTGCCTCTTCATGCTTCTTCATTTTCAACTGCATCTGACCCCAAGTCAAAATGTTTGGACGTTGCAACAGGATGTTCTGTATTCCTGAACGTTTTTATTAACATTCTGCTTTTAGAACCGTTACACCCCTAATAAGAACATACAAACATTAAAACAAATACTTCATTGTTGCTATTAGTCAAATACACACCAACAGCTGGACGGTTAGAGGTGATCATCCATGTTGAAAGTCCTTTTGGATAGACCTGAAGTTGACGGTCCAGATTTGCAGGAACAGATAAGAGATACTGGAGATACTCTTTGGCTCTTTCAACTGAAACGCTCAATCTTCCTTGCACCTCGAAGTTGCTGAAGAATGACGGGACATATCTGTCTTGGTTGACCAGACAGACCATCACAATGCGGTAATGAGAGCCGGCACTTTTCTCCATGTCCTCAAAGCGCTCAGCTAGAGCCACTCCCACGTCGTAAGTCAGCAAACCCGGGTTTACCAGTGTATAAATCTTCTGATGGCTGCTGGGAGCACCTTGTTGGCCAAGGCAGCGACGTAAAAATATCTCAACCTCTTCTTCAGATGTGGTTTCTTGGCACATTAACACCTCGTCAACTGAAGGACAAGGCTGCTCTGGACTCTCCATGTAAATGCTAACTGTTGTGCTTATCAGTTCTGAGGCAGGGCAATGCACCAGGTTGGGTCTTCCTTCTTGAAGAACAGAAGGTAGCTTGCGTTTGATGTGAAGCTGGTTTGTGGCAGACAGGCAGGAAAGGAAGCGTCCGATGGTCTCAACGTCCACATACTGCGTAAGATATTTAGGCATTTCGTTTTTAAATTGCTGCCACAAATCCTCCAAACTCTCTAGAGCAGTGTTTTCCAATATGGATTCTTGGGAATGCGTTGAAGTCGTGTTCTCTTCTGAGTCAGGTTCATCGGAGAAGGGGTCTAGCTCATCATTAAGATTTGGATTCTCTTCTTCTTCCTCTTCATCCTCCAAGTCAATCTCAATCTTCTCCTCTTCTTCTCCTTCATACTCCATATCCTTCTCTGCCATCTCATCCTTTTCTTCTTCTTCTTCATTATCAATGTTCACCTCCTCCTCCTCCTCATTTCCATCATCATCATCATCATCATCATCATCTTCTTCTTCTTCTTCTTCTTCTTCTTCTTCTTCTTCTTCTTCATCTTCCACCTCTACTTCCTCCTCCTCATCATCATCTTCTTCTAGTTCTTCATATTCCACCTCAGCCTCTTCTTCTTCGTCTTCTTCTTGTTGATGTTCCTCTTGTTTTTCCTCTTTTTCTTCAGAATCCACAGAGGGAGAGGTGCGATGGCTTTGTCGATGAGCTTCACTTCTCTCTGTTGCTTTAGCGAAAGCATCTCGAAGGTCGTTGACGGTGCCATTTGGTTTAAGAGGATACAGTAAGTGCCATATTTGCTGGGGCACAGCCACTCCTTTGATGCATATATTATGGATCAACTGACTGAGGTAGATGAGTTGCTCAGACGTATAGTGATTTAGGGCGTAGAATCGCGATCGCATCTCAAACATGAAGATACACCAGTCTTTATGGCAGGCTTCCATGGAGCGGCAAGCTTTTTGAAGCTGCTCTGCGACGCTTCCGTGGTACAAAACGTGTTTCTTGAGCAAGGGCAAGTGAATATCAACACTCGGGGCTTTCTCAGGGTTGCACTTTATGTGTGCTGTCATGTCCCGGAAAAGTATGTTGCCAGATAAGTTCAGCTGCAGGAGGACGCAGCCCATTCTTTGCACACCCTCAAAAATCTGCAAGGAAGTTACACTGTTAGTGTTATATCAGTGACGACTGGTGATATTACTACATTTACTACATCTACTACTACTCTGTTGATTTGCGCAGCGTTCGTGAAAATGCAAAAGAGTCGACTGTGAAATCGTTCCTCAATTGACTCTTTTGGACTTTCACGAACGCAGTGGAAATCAACAGAGGTATGTGACAGCCTGCTTAAATACTAGTTTTATACAGTTTCTCTACCACTGTTGAGTTAAACAGGCATAGTGTCGTGTTCGTAAGGCTCCTGGCTGTGTTGCGCGGGGCTAAGAAAGATATTCACAGCCTCATTAGTGGCACGACAACGGCATTAACTTTAACGTTAGAAATCTGCCCTGATCACTTTGCTTATTAGCTGCTTGGCCAGGTTCGCTTGTACCGTGATATCTCCCCAAGGTTTTATATTTTAACAACAGACAGCACTCAAAGACCTCTAACAGTAGAATATAGCGTCAGAGTTCTCCATTAAAATGAGGATTGAACTCGATGTTCATGAAATAGTCATTTACTACATCGCACATAGGACAAGGCAAGTTACATCGTGTGCATCCGATATATCGCCCACCCCTAATTTAAACTGAATAAAATTTGTATCGATGCAGACTTTGTGATCTCGGCAGACATCAAATTTCTGTGCATTAAATCCATAAACTATCTTATTAAAATGAAACATTTCATTTACACCCCTAATTAATTCAAATTCAACTTTATTACAACCTCAGTGAACTTGTTGACTTGCTCCTTGCCATGCTCTCCTTTTGAAGACATCAGCATTAGCTTGTTCTGCAGCTCCAGGAGTTCTTCCAGGTTGTATTTCTTATTGTTCGTCAACTTCACACATAAGACACTGCCCAGAGATTTCTACAAGTTGAACACAAAAAAGTCATTTCTTCAAATATTCAAGAAAAAAGCAAAACAAAAAATAGCAAATTAATTTAAATACTTTATAAAATAATATACTGCATTTTGTGTTGTTGCAATCTCACCTTTCCAGAAGAAGAGCCAACAGGCCAGCCCACGTGGTACACGCCGTGCTTATTGATATCAGCAGCTAAAGAAAGTGAGGACTGCTCAACAGAACCATGAGTGTCCCTGAGACTTTTCAGCCACTCTAGCACTCGACAAGAGTCTTTCTACGGACAGAAAGGTTTTCTTATATAGTCTTTATACAGTCTATACAGTGTTTATGCAACATGAGTGATTGTCATTGTGAATACAGCACAGCAGAGCACAGAGAGCACCACAATGAAATGTGACCTCTGCATTTGACCCATCCGTGAAGGAGCAGTGGGCAGCTAACATGGACAGGGCCAGTGCTTGGGGATGGTACCTTGCTCATTAGTACCTCAGTGGGCAGCCTTGCGATCATGGGTCGAACGCCCTAAACGTTACACTACCAACGGTCCCAATTGAACCAAACAAGAGAAATTTGAAAAAATCTAATAAAACCTGTCTTCTAATTAACTGCACAGTGATAACAAATGATGGTGTAACAGATTTTTTTTTAAACTATTAATGGAACAAATTCTCATCTTAGTGTTGGTTAGGTCACTGTTGTTTTTAATAAAGACAGTATATACCAGTGGTTAGTTATATACATACTGGGTAGTTATTAAAAGTAAAAAGAACTTACTAATTTTTCTGGAAGTTTTTCATCTCTTTTGAAAGTGTCCCAAACTGACTGAGCGCAAACAATTAATTGTTCAAATCCTGCGTCCTCAGGTAGAGAGTAGAGCAGAGCACTGTAGCCCATGACAGCGTCCTGAAAACTGGCCAGTCTGTCAATGTCAGCATCGTTCTCTCCAGCCGAGATGGAGGCCAAGTCCATAAAGGCCTTCAGCTCACTTAGATCTGTTCAAAGACAAAAATATTAGTTTCATTTTTTCATTTTTGTATAATATGTTGGTAATTGGGCTACACTGTGGCACAGCAGTTAGCGCTGTCGCCTCTCAGCAAGAAAATCCTGGGTTCAGTCCCAGTGTCGGGCGTAGGACCTGGCCTTTCTTTGCGGAGTTTGCATGCTCTCCGCGTGTTCGTGTGGGTTTCCTCCCGGTGCTCCGGTTTCCTCCCACAGTCCAAAAGCATGCCCTATAGGTTAATTGATGCCTCTAAATTGGCCCTGTAGAGTGTGACCGAGAGTGTATTTGTGTGAGTGTATGTTACTTAATTAAAATAAAAGTTTGAAATTTGCATTTACGCATTTAGCAGATGCTCTTATCCTGACTTCCATTTCCTAATTTTACAGACAAATTCCCTGAGAGCAACTTGGGGTTGAGGGGTTTATTCATGACGCTAATACTGGAGGTGGAATTCGAACCCACAGCGCTTTGGTCCTCAGGTGAGCGGCCTAACCCCTAGACCACCACCACCACCCTACCCAAATTTAGGTGGGTCTTGATTTTGCATTTTAAAAATAGCAAAGATAACTATGAAGGCGGTGTGATCAGTAACTCACTACCAATGCTGCTCTTAACCCAGGTGTTGAGTTTTTCGCACTGCAGGAACATCTCCAGACATGCCGTGTGCTGAGGTTTGACGTTCGACAGTCTGTTTTTGGCACCTATAAGGTCAAGGCTCAGCGATCCTAGAGTCTTCTGTTTGAAGGTTACTTCCCTCTGCACAAAAACAGACAAATTGAAACACAGCTCCTAATCAGTGTCAAAGGCACTTTAATATTGTAATAAGACATTTACCAGCTGAGTGAGGCTGTGTATCTGGCTGAAGTCTCCTTGTAGTTTCAGTGTGTTCCGCATTCTCAGCATTGCGTTGGCGGAATCTGCTGCATGATGAAGCTGCCTGTACTCTTTTATCTGACGAAATCTCTTTTCAACCCAATTTTGATCCAAATCTTCATCAGTCTCCAAATTTTTGGCCATAAGTTTCAGCTCTCGACTGATTTGTACGCCTTCACCCTCATCTCCACAGCCGTCCACAGCACTGTCCACTTCCTCAAAAGTGGCAATTCCGCGAGCGATCTTCAATCCTAAATCACAAAAGTGCTGAACCGAAGGCTGCCAGATGAACTCAATGACGTTGATCAGATTTAGTGACTCAGTTCCGGAACTGTACTCATGGATTTGCGTTGCTCCGTCCACCCACCATTTGACGAGAAGGGTGCTCTCCTTAAAATCACACATCTGCCTCGCCGTGAACAAAGCAAGCTGATCGACACTGTAGTGCAGAACATTTCTAGAAGATTTTTCTTTTAGATCGTCTTCGGAGAAGTAGGGGCACACCTCCACCAGCTCGTTCAAACTCACGTCCTGATAATTCATCTTGTGTTGTTTCTCAAGTATGGAGATCTCAGGCACTGTTGGACCATAAAAAATCATTAGTAGTAGGTAATTAATACTAATTACTAGAGGTGTGAACCTTCACTGGTCTCACGATTCAATTTGATTACGATTATCATGTCAACGATAAACTTGAAATACAGACATTACTGTTCCCCTCAATTAGATAAAAGGCAAGAATATATATGTGACTCTGCATGGCGAAACAAGTCACTTGTCACAACGGAGGTTTACGAGAAAAACGAGCGTTTATGTTGCACAAGCTAAAATGGTGGATTTTTTGTTTTTAGTGTTTTGAAACAGTGGAAGGTCTATACTGTACTATTGTGAATAAATTTGGCTGAAAAACTTACCTTTTCCATCCTAAAAACGTGACTTTCTTGAGGTGAGGAATTTAATTCTAGCAGAATGTTAAAAGTTTCTGTTTTGACCGCTCTACTTCAATATTTACGCTAAATCCACTGGTTGACTAGCGTGAAGATATTTCTCCGGCTCAGTTAACCTAACGCAGGTAGGCTTTCCGTGTTGCGTGCGTAGCCTGTGTGGCTGTGAATGCAGCGTAGGCTACCGTAAATACAAACGTAGCCGCGACCGCACCAAGCGTCTGTGAGTGCTACGGCGATAGTCAACTTCAAAGGCAGATTTCTCCGTTTCTCACTTGGCATGACAGGAGAAACCCGACTCCTTTGAATGTTGATATCTCAGTCATATGTCGTCCCATTCGTTCCATATAGGTATCGTTTTGAAGGTTGATTTATGCCCTTTCATGAAAACATAACAACTCAATTTTGAAAATTTGAGCGAAGCGACTGGTTTTGCCGTGGAGAGTCACATATGTGAAACGTAGATTATGTCCAGGAGGAAAGTGTGTCTCCACGTCGGCTGTAAACTAAGCTCATGAAGCACCTCTCATCGTCACATGCTTCCATTTAAGGAGAGGGATGCAAATTCTTTGACATATTTCAGCATTTTTTAAAATGTAAAAGAATAGTTATTTTTTCTTGGTAACTAGTTACTTTATTAATGCTGTAACTTAGTTAGTAACTGAGTTATAGCATCACGCTACATTGACACTGTCTGAGGAATACTGATTATGTTAACAGATTCTCACTCTAAACTGCTGCTAATCTGGCTCACATTTAATGCACAGAAGATTGCTTTCTGTGATAGTTCTCTTCTCCTGACTGGTGTTATAATATCTGCACAACTACTGAACACTGCTTGTACATAGCACTGATTATAGTTTCCCACTTGACTGATGCTACAATATTTGCACAAATTATTCAATTATTGCACATAAATTGTAGTTTCTCCACTTCACTGCTGTTCAATATTTGCACATATTAGTGAACTTCCCATAAAGTTAGCACAGACTTTACCAAAGATCAGACTTTATATATTAACTTCACTGTATATCAGACTTTATAAAAGATCAGGCTTTATATGTTAACTTTACTGTATATCAGACTTTATAAAAGATCAGACTTTATATGTTAACTTTACTGAATGTCAGATTTTATAAAGGATCAGGCTTTATATGTTAACTTTACTGTATATGTCAGACTTTATATGTTAACTTTAATGTATATGTCAGACTTTATATGTTAACATTATTGTATATCAGACTTTATAAAAGATCACACTATATATGTTAACTTTACTGTCTATGTCAGATTTTATAAAGATCAGACTTAAAATGTAACTTTACTGTATATCAGACTTTATAAAAGGTCAGACTTTATATGTTAACTTTACTGTATATGCCAGATACAATAAAATAATTTTAAAAGATCAGACTTTATGATAGTTTTACTGTATATGTCAGATTTTTAAAAAGATCAGACTTTGTATGTTAGCCATACCATATATGCCAGATATAAAAGATACTTTTATTATTTAATAGACTGTCTGTATAGAATTTTCATATTGAAAGAGACAACTCCAGGACCATAATTTCAGGCTGAATATCGCATGTAAATGTCTCTTTCCTACTTCTAATTTAAGTTTGAACTTTACATTCTGTTCATTTTTGCTGATTCTATGTGCCTTATTTGTTCTCTGTACAGTTAAAACTGGAGCCACGTCGCCTTGTCTCTCTGTATAGTTGTACAGTATATAGCAGAGATGACAAAGTTTACTTTGACTTTGACTTAAAGGACTAGATCTTTGTGGAACAGCAAACTCACCATGGATCCACTCTGAGATTTTTCCCATCATCTTTATGAGGAAACCCATATGAGTCTGCTGCTCTTTCAGGGCTTGCACGTCTGTGTCTCGCTGTTTGAGTATCTCTTCTGGACTGGCTGAAATGTTCTCCTGTTTGATGAGTTTCTTACCTGAAAATGAAGACAAACATGTGACATGGCTCTAGCAGACTCTTTACTGTTTGTTAGTCTTGTTTGGTAAAGATGAACAAACAATCACAACAACTAGACCGGCAACCGCAGAAGAAACTGGGTGATTGTTGTGTGTCCAGATACAGTCTGGATTCCGATCTGTATCCAGACCGAACAGCAAGTCAATCTGAACCAAGGCTGGATTGGTAATCTGGCGTTCTGGGCAATGCCTGGTGGGCCGTTGCAAATTTTGGGCCGGTCCAGGGACAACATGACTAATTGGGAGAGTCCACGCGTCACGGTTGCCTCTCTCTTGGCCCGGTTGGGTGGAGAAAAATTATTTGACAAACATCTAACAACAGTAGGGGGGCGCTATTACAATAATTTATCAAGTGTAAAATCCATATGGAGGCATCAAAGTCCAGTTGGTGGGCTTTTTAGAAGAGAAAGTCCCTGATCCGTCCCTGATCCGAACCCAGTCCACACGTCATATTAGGAATTGCACTGACGCGATGCAATTGAGTTTATGTTTACTACACGAAAAAACCCCTCATCAATAAATAGTTAGTTTTGTAAAAGGTAACATATTTTAGTTTTAACAGCAAACCTGCCCTGAGATTAAGATGTAACTGAAGCAACGTTGGCGTGCTTCAATTCTCAGGTTACTGTACCATATATTTTAACTCAGGGCATGTATCATTTTTAACTCATTCATTTTCACGCTACAGCATCTTGTTTTGCTGCACTTTAAACAGACACTTTATTTGTTGATGCATGAAAAGTAATTAATGTAATCAAGGTTATTTGTTAAATCTTATAAAACTACACTTTACCGTCAAAAGTTCACAAGCAAACAACTGTAGACAAACAGTGCCATTTCTTTTGGTTGTAAGTTGTAAGCAAATGTAATGAAGGGTTTTGCTTATCACTTGTCATTTCGGACCTTTGACCTTATCTCTGAATTAGATTAGAGACATGGCATGATACCACTTTTTTATGTCCAATACCAATATCAATATTGTAATTTTGGATATCTTATGATAAAATACAAATCCAATACAGTCTCTGAGTCTTTTTTAAACAGAAAATAATGCTTTAAAAATGTATGAACACATGACTGAGATTATTCTCTTCTGCTTAAGGAAACACTGTTTTCCTAACTAAAATGATCTAATAATTACACACCCATATGTATATGCTAAATAAGTTATTATTAAAATAATATCTAAAAGACGATTAGTTGAAACAGTTGTGTAGTTTAGTGATGGTCCCTAATCCTGCGGCGCTCAGGAACACAGAGATGGTAAGTGAGAGCTGGTGTTTAATGGTGTGATTTGCTTTTGGGGTTGTTGTGTGTTGCGTTGTTTCAATATGTATGAATTAGCGCAAATGTCGAACAATAAACCAGCTTTACTGCAGTGCATTTACAGATCACCTCCATAGACTGACCCAATGCCACCGATACCCGATCCAGTTATTTGAGTCATTATCGGACCGATATCCCATCCACGTATCGGATCAGTGTCATCTTTGGTTAGAAGCAAATCTACAATTGGTGACGTGCACTCTCACACAAATGTTAGATGTTTGTGTTTGTGTTATGTCTGCTGGTGTATATGAAAATACTGGTGAATTAGCAAGATTTCCTAAGATAATAGGCATTAATAATGCTTTACTATTTGGAGTAAGTGAAGTCCACCTACATTTACTGTGCAGCTTTAGAAAGTTGTTTCGGTTTTTCAGGATACTCTGCAGTTGGCCGAGTTGAACATCCCCCCGGCAAACAGAACTGAACAGCAATTCCAACGTAGTCAAACACTTGTTCACAACCTGAGTTGCTTCCTCATTCATTTCCCCCTGTCTCCAGTTCTCTGAAAACAGAATACAACGTCACACGAGTACCAGCAGGTTAAGCACAAGCAGAGCAGCTCGTCTCTAAGCAAAATATTGTATCTAATATTATATTATATTATACAAGTTAACCAAAAATGTTCTAGCCAGTTTTGACCTCGCTGAGACGGAAATAAGTGTGTCACGTCCAGGAAAAGCGGTCAAGATGGGAGTGGGGACGTTGATCTCGTCCTGTGCATTTTGTGCATTTACATACAGCAGTCATAGCTCAGGTGGGGAGAGAAGAGAAACGGAGGTGTCGAAGCAGTTCGTGCTTAATGACTTCAAGGTGGGCCTAATCAAGTTGCCGAATTTGTCAAGCTTTAAGGGATAATACTGTCAATGAACGCACTGTCAGGCATTGGTTCCAGAACTTCAGGAACTTCTCAGTAGATCTGTCCCATGAAAATAAAAAACAGCAAGATTTTTTTGGTTACCTTGTATCTAAGCAAAAATTGTATTTTTGGCAAAAAACGATACATCAATATGTCGCAATATTTCCTTTCACAATGTACTATACAGTGGCTTGACTTATGAGTATCACAACTAACGAGTTTTTCAAGATATTAGCCGTCTCTCGGCCGTTTTTTTTGCTTTGAGTTGAGAGCTAAAGTTCGGGTTACGAGCCAGCCGGGCGTGCGTCGGCGCTATTTAATGACTCATTTCAGAAACATGCTGAAAGGGAGGATGAAAGAGGAGGAGGAGGAAAGCGTGGTGAAATGGGCAACAATCAGCCAATAAGATTCAGTTATTCAGTTCAGCCTTTCTCCTCCACCTTCGTCAGTATCTTCAAGTCGTCTGATCTCCAAGGCAAACGCTGTACATTATACTTAATAAAACCAGTTTATTGCAGTACATTCTATTGTATTGTGTTTTTATATAATATTTGTTATTCATAAGCACATTTTTCTTATTTAAAAACATGTAACAAAGAAAATGCAGTGTTTTTTGGGGATCCAGAACGGATTAATGGCATTTCAATTCATTTCAATGGGGAAAATTGATTTGACATACGAGTAATTTGAGTTACAAGCTCTGTCACGGAACGAATTAAACTCGTAAGGCACCACTGTATCTCCAAAAATCGATATTTTCGAGGGGTAGAATCATGCACCACAAGCAGCCTCAGATAACTGATGGGCACATTAATTTCTTATTTTCAATGTTTGCTTAATGTTTTTGGTGTCCTCTGGTTCAGTGTATTAAAATGCAGACAATAAAGTTAAAATTCCGTTCTGAGTTGTGTTGTTTTGGCTGAATTATTAATATAATGTGATTGATTAAGACCACCCAGATCGTACACAGCAACTTGCATTTCAGCTCTGTTTTTACATTTTCAGTGAACTGTAGAATATCGCAATGTATCGCAATACATATAGTATATCGTGATATAATCATATCGTGAACCCCTGTATCCTGATACGTATCGTATCGTGAGGTCCTTGCCAATACCCACCCCTAGTATTTACCTTCTAAAAAGCTGTGTAGGCCGACAAGGCAAAGATTAAAATTCAACATATTCCAGGGGCAACGTTACTTGGCTCAAGAAGCAGCAGGTTTGTTTTCCAAACATATTTTAGTAGCATATGTTCCAAAGGTTCATTTTGTTGTACTATTATGTTCTTTTAGAGCATTTACAAAACCAAATTACACTAGATGACACAATACAATACTGTAAAGAATTACAGCATGTCTGTAAATATCACAATTTTAAAGAGACATACTGTATTTTGTAATTACAATTTAGTCCTGTAAACATCAAAATACAGAAAATGACAATTTACATTTACTAAAAATAGAACTGTACCTTGAATCAGAAGGACATAGACAGCAGACTGAGCACCCAGGAGCTGTGTCACCGTATCACTCCCAAATCGAGCTGATGACTCCAAAATGATGCAGGACAAAATGTCAGGGCAAGACTTTGTGCACGACCAAAGAGTCTGAAGTAAATCTCCTTCTTTCCCTGACTAGATTCAACATAAATATTATATTATAGGGAGACACATGAAAATCAACATTTTTTTCATGCACAGATATGAGCAGAAATACATTTTTAATCGGGCTGCTGTCACTCACCTGGCATGTGCGTTTAATAGCAGACAGACATGATTCCTGAAAACAAGTCTGAACAACGTTGTGGCTTTTCTTTATCATCGCTGCATTCAAGCAGCAAGCCTGAACCCTCTTCACATCACTGAGCTGCAAAAAAACGTGGAGCGTAAACAAATCAGCTGAACTATATACTACATATAAATATCAGTTCATATGTGCACTCGCTGACTACTTAAACTGAAATTAATTTAACACAATGAACAGATCACAAAAATCACCAAGAAAGGTATGCAAAAGCAGAACTTCCATGTGATGCAGTGAATATGAAATATAGACTATTCCCAAGTTTACCAGATTATTCTCATGATAAAAGACTTTGTATATAAAGGTGGGCGTCAATATTTATCAACACAATATTTGCCTCACACCCTACGGCGCTCAGTGTCCAACATTGCTTCCAATAACTAGGTATTTCCAGTTAATGATCGGCGATGGCATGTGATGTATTTTTTGCTGCGTTGTTACCTCAGAGATCCTCTTTCTCAAGTCTTGTTCCACAAGGCATTTCCACTGCTCTGTGACAGAGGGTATTGAACACTCCATCCCGAGGAGAGCATCCCAAAGCTGAAGCAATAGGGCATTATTAAAAGTCATGTGATTATACATAGTCTTGCCTACAGTAGGGCTGAACGATACAAACTGAAATCAGTATCACGATTTGTTTTGGGGTTTTCTTTTTTTCTTTGTTCACTGATAAGGTATGTACTGTAGGGCTGGGACGACTATTCAACGTAATAGACGATGCCAATTATAAAAATTCTTCTAGATGAAATTTTTGTGTCGACGCTAAAACTGTAGCTGTTTTGTAATGGCAACGTGCTACGTGATAAGCTAAAACGTGTTGTAAGAGAATGTACTTTATCTCCTCTGGGCTTGCCGTAGGTGGGAATGACAACGTTACCTCAGTCAATTGATTGATTTATTTTTTTATCTATCATTTTTGTACCTCTACTGTAGCTCAATGACACTGTTTTAAATTTTCTGGTTACTTATTCTGTCATGTAAGAGTGAGACAAATGATGGTTTACGACTACTCTTGCAGACTGTAGACTAAATCAATCCTTCCTCACTGATGTAAGCTTAACTATAAGCCACCGTCCCCAGTGATTATGTTAAAAACACGTTTTTCTAGTTATAAAATCACTACATGTTTCAGCAGCTTTTTCAACATTAAAGTCAAATAGTTCTACTGCAGTGATTAAGTAAAAAATATTGCGGTGATTATTAACTTCAGTCTAACATCGAAATCCTATTGAATTTGAGGACCAACGTCTCTGAGTAGGTGCATGACAAATAGGGTCTACTGTATTAATATCAACACGGCAGTCATTTAAAACAACAAATTTCAATTATGCTATTATTCACGTGCTTTAGGACAATTTTCAAACTTCTTTTTGCATTTGGAAAGTATTTTGTTAAGGAATAATGTTCTAATGGTCAGTGCAGCATTTAAGAAATGTTTCAATAAATACTGAAATGTTGAAAATTTGTGTGTGAGAGAGGTGAATTGTTATAGTAAATGGCTAACTAGAAAATAAATGCTTATCAATAAATTTATCATTAGATTAACTGAAAAATTAGTGGCAGTGTAGTGACCACACACAGCAGTATGATTTTAAGGGGACACTACATGAACACACACTGGGGAAAGTACCTAAGAAATTATTATTTTTAAACGTCAAGATTTCATCAATTAGAGATTCTGAGTATTGTACTTCAATTAATTGGCCATCCGTAGCCTCCAGCTTGTCTTTGTGCTCAGTTCTCACTTATGTCCTACCTCTGTTTCATTGCGGTAAGAGATTCTGGAATTTTCCAACAAAGGCTGGCGAAGTCGACCGTCCCTCCATTCGGACAACTCCTTCTGCATGTTGTGTAGATGGGTCAAAATATGTTTTTTCTCCACATCGTTCTCCTCTTTCTAAAAGATCAGCAGATATGTTACCAACACCTTCAGATGAGACTGAAACTGTTTAGTATCCTCTCACATGCAGCCTAATAATTGGGAGAAGGCAGCTAGTTTGGCTATTGTGATTGGTAAAGCAATACAGTACTTGTACAGTTTTAAATCATCATTGTTGATTGGTTGATTTTGTTCAAATTCAGAGCACTGGCACTTTGGCACTTTGATAGAAGCTCACCAGAATTGACTCACAAGATATAACGAAAATCCTCCAGGACACCGGCACTCCAGTACTACACCTGGAGACCCCTGACCTAAGGTTTTTTTTAATGGTTTTGACATTGAATTTTAAAAACCATCATACTGACCATCGACCATAGGCCGACCCTGACATCGAACCCAGGACCTTCTCAAAGCCAGTGCTAACCACTGCGCCACCGTGCTGCCCCCACTTGTTTACCAACCACCATTAAACGTCTCACAACCCCCCCTACCCCCAGGTCCAAAATAAAATTTGTCCAAAATAAAACTAGTCTGTGGTGCCACAAGGGTTGGTGATCATAGTGGTCAAGGTTACAACTGGAATAAAAAAAAATCTGTTTGTGAAAATAGTCTCATATTCATTAGAATTCCACCCAATTTGGTAAAACAACATACCTTTGAAAGTGCTTCAAATTGAATTTCAGCAATTTTTAGCACCAGTTGGAAGGACAGCACTGGTGCGCTGAACAGCAAACCAAGTTGAGCTAATCTGCAGGTGCTCTTATGAATATGAATGCAGCACTGAAATATGGAGTCCAGCCACTTGGAATCTGCAATTCTATATTTTAAAAAGTCATATTTAGACTCATCATGATAAACGCAGTAAATATGTGAACATCAATACTGTGATATTACAAACCTTTTTGTGTCCTGCTCAGTCCACTTCAGTAGGTATTTCAGAATCTTCTCAGTGACCTGAAAAACAGAGAAATGAAACTTCAGGAAGTGCCTTGTCTTGGTGTAAAATCTTTGCGCTAACCAAAATCTGCCACATCACAAACCTCCAGATTGTACGGCTGTTGGTTATAAGCAGCAGAGTATGCGAATTGATCCATATTTTTAAGTCTGTGCATCAGACTCTGAGTCAGATATTCAGGTGCAACATCCATCAATTTGGCAAACTCTACAACATCCTCAAATGCCATCAGAGAAAGCCAAGCAACCAAAACCTGAGGCTGGGCTTTAGCCAGGGATTTGTGATCTTTGACGAGCTGTAGCATCATCCTGATAAAGAGTCCAGAAAAATCATTCATTATATTTACTGAATATTAAAACATCTGTTTCACAGCTGCATTTACAGCATCCATGAAGTAACCTTAGAAGTCACCACCACTACTCCAGTTTCAGTATTTAATCATCAAATAGTCATTTTTAAAATATATTTTAAGTTGTAGGATATCTGTTATAATAAAGAGAGTTGTGTTATTGAATCAATAAATTGCACTTGACAACAACAATGACATTTTTGTATTCTGTGATCAGATTTTAGAATAGTCGGGGGGGGGGGGTTCCTGATGGTATGCATTTATTTATGAGTAAAGATTAAGCATAGATATATGATTTGAATATAGTGAATATTTCATAATTCTCCTAAAATTGATAATAATAATTAGTCATTATTAACCAAATGAGTATATTTTGTAATTAATTAATATAGAATTAATTATTCTACAATAAAACAATATTATAATACATTATACCACCTTTTTGAATTCACAAAATTACACTACTATATGCATTTTAATACAATATTATATTATTACAATATAATTTCATTTATTTTTTATTTCTCAAAAATATTCCAGTTTTAAATTAGCAAATGTCTGCAAACGTAAAGCTCTATACTGATCTCCGTTAAACATACTGTAGTATTCCAAAAATATATACACACTTTCTCTTCTCAGGCTGTGTTCTTATGCTGTCCCTGAAGTGAACGTAGCGCACATCTTGCAGTCCGGCCCAGTTCGGCTCCTCCACAGTGTGCCCAAAGCGGCTCGATTCAGCCCCCGGCGGCCTCACGGTGAGGAGCAGCGGCACGAGGAGCAGGAGCTCCGATACCAGCTTCTGACCACACACTTTCATCAGACCCAAAACCGTACTGCAGCAACAAAATAACAAGTAACTAGTTAAAGACAAATTAAACTGTGGTATAGAAGTAGTATGCTCGCCCCTGGGCCAAGAGGTTGTGTGTTCAGCATTACCATTACTGGATCCCTGAGTAAGATTCTTAACCCCAAATTGCTCTCAGGGCGACTGAAATGAGTAAATTAGTAAAAGTGAAAGTCGTTTTGAATGAGAGTGTCTGCCGTATGCTGTAATTGTGATTGACTGTAAATAAGGGGGAAGATTTCATCACATATGTGACCCGATCTGCCGTAATGAGTCGGACGTCGGCGTTCTATTTATTTAGATACGGGCCGATTATGTTGGCAAACATCAAAAATATCGATTTTTCTTATTTGGTCTTATATGAAAGAAAAGGTCTTCAAAATTAATCTGGTGGTCTCCAAAAAAGAAAAATCAATATTTTTGTGATGTTTATCAACATAATCGGCCCATATCTAAATAAACAGAACGCCAACTTCCGACTCATTACGGCAGATCGGGTCACATATTTGTTTTCCTGGGAGGTAACGTGAACCCTACACAATAAATAAGTTTCAAGAATGTTCAGAGAGAACCTGTTTACTGTTTGCTGTGTGGTTTTACACCTACTGCTGTAGTGATGGGAATGTATCCTGCTTTTCTCTTGAGTGCTTCAGAGCAGTATCAGAAGAGACCAGCTGACAGATTCGGCCCCAGTCCTTAACTCCAAGCTCGATTTGGAATGAGTTGCACGTCTGGAACACTGAGAGACCCAACACCAGTGGACTGCAGCTCCCCGGGTCCGTTCCTTTTGGCTCCGCATAGAGCATCTTTACCAGCTTCTCTGCTATCAGGTCTGTAACCTAAAACATATCACATGTGTTGCTGCATGGTAGCTTTCTGAAGCTCTAAGCAGGTTGCTGACTTTGTTTCCAATACACACAATGTAAGTGAGGAGTCATAAACGGGAGTGATAAGATCATGATATGGTTTAAGTGAAACAACATATACAACTTATAATACTTAGTCGAGATTAGTCTGAGATTAAAATAAGAGGTTTAAGTAAATGATGTATCTTGCAGCGGTTTAGCCAAGCTAGATGTGTTGGGAAAGCAAGCAGGAGTTATGATCTCATTTTCACTGACCTTTACAAAAGGAGCAGGTAGGTGTTGATTGAAAGACACCCGGTTTCTGGCAGTGTGAAATCCTCTTATATAGCTGCCTAAAAGGTGTATGAACGTGTGATGTTCTTCACGGTTGGATGGATTCCATTTCTCAAACAATCTGTCCAGGAAGACGTGAGCAGAAGTCTCCCAGGCCTCGGCAATGACTACTTCTAAAGACTTAACCAAGTTCCTCAACCACTCCTTAAATGATCCTGAGAAACTCATGTGGCCCTCAAAAAGGTGCATTTCTAATATTGAAATCATGGAAAAGCATCATATTATTAGCAAATACATCAAATAGGAATGAGACTACGGAAATATCTAAATTAAATATATAAAATGATTTTTTCTCTCACCTTTTTCTGAATTTGGAGGCATGTAAAGATGTCTTGAGGCAATTTCCTTTATTTGCCTCTTCCCTTGCTGAACCGCATACTGATACCATATTTGGCCTCTGGGAAGGTTAATGTTCTCAACAGAAAACTTGGCCTCAATCAGACAGCCATTCTTCTGTAATTCACTATAACACAGAGGAAAAATTCACTCATATATAATATTCATATTTTACATTTTATTTATATTGCACTATATGTATTATGACACATCACACAAATGTCATATATTAATTATATATCATATACGTCACATAATTTCCCAAATAATCATCTGGCAACTAAAAATAAACCTTGGCATGACCTACAATTTATCAATTCAATGTATCAACCACATTATGGCATCATTTCTTGTCTGTATATAATTCACGTTGTCACCTAACACAATGATACGCAGAGAAGTGAATTTTCTCCATTTTTTCTTATTCCAATAAACAAACTAAACTGATTATGATCCAAACTGTGGGTCTGGAAAACCGTTAAATCCTCAAATCAACTGTCAGATATCCTGCTTATGATTGACCCAAATCCTCCAAATTCCAAAACAGCAGTGTCCCCTTCCTTAGGCTGAGTCGTTTTCCTGACAAATTATACTATCTTAAGAAGATAAAGGAAACTCACCTGCAATAGGTCACTTCCAGTTCAAATTCTTCCTTTGCATATGTAAGAAGCAGAAGTTTGTCGCTATTTTTGTTAAACTTCAAGCTTTTATTCACCACAATATACACGTAAAAAGTGAACATTGATGTCCTTTTGGGTTCTCGCTCCGGCAAGATGTTTCTGTGTGGACAAAAGCATAATGTCAGATCTTCAGCAAATTAAACACTGCAAAAATCACTTGATCCAGTTTTTTAAAACCTAAAACCATAATTTATGCAGTGCTAACTTTCAGGGTCTTTTGGGGTTTCCAGGGTTACAAATGGTTTTGTAAAAGAATGAGGGATGATAAAAGCTAGAAAAAGACAAGGGCGGGTCAAGCCGATTACAGACAGGCGAAGGGGGCCATGTGCCCTCGAATCACATCAGATTTGGTGGCTTTGTGAAGAACAGCAGCCGTGCAGTAAAGCGTCAAAATCTGAGCTCCTTGTTAGTCTACGGAGAAAAACAGGATGAAAAAATGGACAGAACTTCAGAACGAGAGCACATATCAAAAACATGAAGACAAGCACCCCATACCACAATATGCTGCACGTTTACAAAAACTGTGGGAGGAGTAGCGGTCAGAAAAAGTGTGAGGAGTTCTGTCCATTTTTCTGTCCATTTTTTCTTCATAGACTAACATGGAGCTCAGGTTTTGATGCTTTACAGCATGCCCGCCGTTCTTCACAGAGCCAGCAAATGCTTCATCGCATATCTGTAACCATCATGACCTGCACTCGTCTTTTGCATCCTTTTTTTCCTGTCATTTATTTTTCCCATAGGAACTCATTCATTTTCTTCCATTAAGAATACATGGGATATGGGGCTTGAGAGCTTTACTTCATCTGTTTTCACACGACAGTAAACACAGCTCTTATTCCACCTCAGACAAACTCACTGAACACACATCTCAATCAGTTTTGACCCACACTCGTCATCTTTTTGCTTTTATCATCCCTCGTTCTTTTCCAGTTCACCTGAAGATGCATTTTAATCAGTCTTTCTGCTCTGCCAGTTTTCATGTTACAGCTACAAAACGTGAGCAATCACTTTGGAGTTTTCTTGTGGAAATGCATCTCTGGTTTAATTTTGCTTTGCCCAGACACTGAAGTTCAGCGACCCATGGATAGTAAAGCTTGAGGTAGGATTGGAACCTTCTTGATCCGGAGGTGAGTATCCTAACCACTAGACCACCATAACTTGCCCACGTTTACAATGTACGCCTTAAACAGGCCACTCTGCTGAAGATGCATCTCACCTCTGTTCTCCTCCTTGTTGATTTGTGAGTTTCTCTCCCTCCACCGCTGAACCACTTTGGTTTTCTGGAGTTTTAGTTTCTTGAGACGTTGACACTGCTGCTGCGTAAGTCTTGGAAGCTGAATCTGTGGTGGAATCTAAACCTGTTTGCGTTGCTTGTGAAACTTGACCGATGCGCTCGGTTTGAGTCGATTTGTCGTATGTTTTCCCTTCGCTCGCCGGAGTCTGAACCTCAGCTTTGCCAGTCTTGGGTTCTGATCCTGCACTGCTGAGCTGAGGCTGAAGATCATCGTCCTTCTTCCTAATTTTTTTTGGTGTTTCTTCTGCTCGACTCTGGGCCTGAGTCGGGGCCAATCCCGAGCTGCGGTTTGTGGACTTTTTGCTCTTTTTTCCAGGTGCATTTTTACCAGTGCTTTCCTTACCTGCACCGTCTCCACCTTTCCTCCTCTTGTTCTTCTTCCCCATTTTTAACAGTTACTACTTTTAAGGGAAAGAACACATGTGATTAATAGACTTTAAATGTTGGAAGGAAAATTTTATTACAGACATGTAAAAGGAGTTAAGCTGTAGTGAAAGTTTCAATATCAGAGATTTAAGTCATAGATTTATGAGAAGAAAAGTTGGATATTCTCTAATATTAAAGTGGCACATTTATGAGAAAAAAGTTGCAAATGTTCGAGTTTTGTTCTCGCACAGTTGCAAGTTTTTTTCTAATAAATTTGCCACTTTAATCTCAGAGAAAATATTATATTCTCGTAAATCTACAACTTTAATATCTGAGTTTTTCTTGGAATTTTACCCCCCTCCAGTTTTCTTTTTAATCTATAGTGACCCCTAATACGCCGTCGTAGTTGGGGTAGGAAACGGGCTTTAATGGACAGTCTCATCCATGCTACATTGAAACTGTTTTAGTTCCAGAGATACTGTTGATTTTCACAGATTGACTACAGTGTCATCACGTCAAACTACTGCTGATCTTACACATGTTTACTGCACAAAAGTATGATTGAACTCCATGATTTTAATTGCAGTTTTCTCCACTTGACTGTTGTTACATTTGCACGTACTGCATTAATGAACTCCTCACATAGTTAACCTAGACTCTGATATTTTGTAATAGATTGTCTGTTTAGAATAATCATATTCAACTGCCGTAGTTATGCACATTCACTGCAAAATGACAATTCCAGGACTGTAATTATCGTTTGAATACCACATGTAAACTAAACTGCACAGTGTCTTTTCTACGTCTAGTTTAGAGTCTGTGTATATATGCTTATTCTATGTGCCTTATTTGTATATGTGACCCGATCTGCCCTTAATAAATCGGAAGTCTGCGTTCTATTTATTTAGATATGGGCCGATTATGTTGAAAAACATCAAAAATATCGATTTTTCTTTTTGTTGTCTTATATGAAAGAAAAGATCTTCAAAATTAATCTCCCAAAGTTTCATCATGGAAATAATTGTGAAAATGTACTTGAACGGCTATTTAAGTTGAGTTGCAGCTCTCAAATCTTACAAAAGAATGTCCAAAATAAATGCTGTTTTCGCTTTATTTGATAAGTATTTAATAAATATTTTTGAAATAATTGAAGCTTCAGTCTGATTTAATATATTTTCCTAAGTATCTAAATGCCTGTAGTAAGATTTTGTTGTTGAATACTGGGTGCATCTCTTTGGATGCTATGGATTGTTAAAGATATCAACAAAAAACTGACGAAAAACTTTAAATGCGATTTTCTCGGTTTTTCAGTTGGGAAATGGTGCTGCGATACCATAATTCAAACGATTGTAACTTGACAACCCTTTAAGATATAGCTTTGACGAAGATGTCATTTTAAAGCTTATTTTCTCATCTTTTATGATACCAAAAGCTCAGTTTTGAATTTTGGGTCACTGTGACTCATTTTGCCAGATCAGGTCACATATATAACTGCACTGTAGGCCTATATATAAAGCTTTTGTCAATCAATATATGGACATTGATGGTTCGATGACAGATATGATGATGAAAAACATTAAAAACATAAGAAAGTCTGACTTTTGAAGCAAAATATAAAGAAATGAGAGACTTTTACACAGTACTGAATATGTGTGTGTGCTTATATTGGAACACACATAGTTATTTAATAAACTGAATATGTAAATCTAATCGTCTTTCACAATCATGTAATTACTGACTCTTTATTTCCGTGATGTGGTTGTTGGTGTTATAACTTGTTTTCCTCAAGTTATTTAAATATCTCAGTGTAAATCACGCCAGAAAGGTTTCTTACGCATATCTTAAAATAATATCCATTACTGCATATAATAAATGTCACTGTTTACATATTTACGCGCGACTATGCAAACCATTTTTGACTGTCGGCATGTCGTTCATTCATACTCTGAAACGTGTCTTACCTTTAAACTCGTGTTGTCATGAAAACTGTGCAGGAATTATAAAATATGTATATAAATCCGCGCTTATCATTCCGACTCCTGCATTCTACCCCGTTCAGGTGTCTAAAGCCAAAACTGAATCTTTACACGCCCTATTTAAACCTGTCAAAAGTTCTGTGATGCAGCAGATAACCACTAGAGGCGACCGCGAGCGAGACCAAAATCAATTGAGCAAACGGGCTGTAACTGCTAAAATTACGTTTTACTGTGAAAATCACATTGATCTCTGCGTTAATTCTTAATAATATAGATCTAAATATACTGTTGTCTTTAATTCCTGAAAGTAAACGTTTGTGAGTGTATTTTTGTCCCACAACAACGTAAAAAAGTGTAAAATCCCCATTGAAAGCTGGCGTTTTCGTAGCAGGTTACAGCACCTCCTAGTGGTCAACTATACCGCGCATGTTATTAGACTGGGGAATCTCCCTAGACACGATCTCTGGTAGAAAGCGACCAAAAAGTTCGGTTTCGATTCACAAAAACCAAGAAAACGAAAGTGAGGAGAAGTGCAATTTAATTTAACTTTAAAGCAACGAGGCCAATGAAATTCAATAAATATATTCACATGTAATAAATAACTGAATAAATGAAACGAGTGTTAAAATGACTTTATTTAGTTTGGTCTCACCTTAGAGTAAAACGCAAAATAACCCCCAAAAATTAAATACATTGCTTCAGAATGACGCTGAACAGCAAACAAGAGTATAATGCTTTAAATTGAAGAAAAAAAAAAAGCAAGAACAACATATATAGAATTCAGTTAAATTCATTAAGCAGAAGAAAGTTGCTCTATGGAAAAACTATGAAGAAATAAAGTGACATTTTTGCATAGGACATTTATTATAAAGACCAGATTTACATATTCAGACCAAAAAGCATATATAATGGTTAAATATACAGATCATATATACAATGCATATATGATCTGTGTGTGTGTGTGCGTTTTCATGTATTTATCGCACTGTGGGGACCTTTTGTCCCCTAAAATCACTTTTACCTGGTTTTTGGGCTTTGTGGGGTCATTTGAGAGGTCCCCATGAGGAGAAATGATTTTATAGAAAGTGCTCGTTTTATTTGAGAAACTAAAAGAGGTAAAAGATGTGCTTTTGGTTACTGAGGTTAAGGTTAGTGTTAGGATGAGGTGTAGGTGTAAAATTATGTACTCTAGTTATTATGGGAGTCTGTGGAAGGACCTCACAAAGATAGTAATACAAGACTGTGTGTGTGTGTGTGTGTGTGTTTCTGACCTAAACTTTTTATCCGACTCTAAACCTGTAGCTTGAGGACAGAACCTATTTTGGTGATGAAAGTTTGTGTGTCCGTTTGGTTTCTGCTAAGATATCCGTTGTATTAAAATCCAATCTGAGAAAACTAGGAACTAAAAGTTTAATTTTCATTCCTGAGGTTACAGTTAATATTATTTATAGCTCCAGTCACCATTATGTCTATGGAAATATACCAAAAAGTATAGTGAAGTAGGGATGGGCTTTATATCATTCATTCATTTATTATCTGAACCGGGATAATTCATTCATTCATTCTCTTAATCCCAACTGGGGTCATGGGGGGACCGAAGCTTATCCTGGGAATTTATGGGAGCGACGCAGGGACCAACCCTGAGCAGGCGCCAACACACCGCAGGGCACACACAACCACACTCTCATTCACACATTACGGGCCAATTTAGAGTCGCCAATTAACCTATAGTGCATGCTTTTAAGACTGTGTTCTAGGAAACCGGAGCGCCTGGAGAAAACCCATGTGAACATGGGGAGAGCATGCAAACTCCACAAAGAACAGCCCCACGGCTGACCCGGGGATCGAGCTCAGGACCTTCTCGCTGTGATGCGGCAGCGCTAACCACTGAACCACTGTACTGCCCAGGGACAGTCTTCTAGAGAGCAACTTGGTGTTAAGGGTCTTGCATTGGCGCGCAGTAGTTGTAGTTCTGGGTAGAATTTGAACCCACAACCTCTTGGTCCAGAGGTGAAGATCCTAACCACTAGACCAGGAGTCTGCAATCTACGGCTATAGAGCCTCATAAGGCTCTTTCATCCCTCTGCCGCGGCTCAATGCGCGGCTCTGGTTATATTTTATTTTTATGTCATTTTGTACAGCAGGTGTCTGCTTTCAACTAAAGTCTGTGTCCTGCTTTTAGGCCGCTTTTAGTCATTAGAATTTTCCCAAAAAAGGTATGACATGACTTTTATTACTGAATGACCTGTTGTATTTCTATGTGACGGTGCTTTTGAAAGTCTAGGTCGTCCCCTCATACATTTTTAGGTGATTCATTTGAGTTGAGTAGTTCTTTGTGTTGCATCACATGTTCTGGAAGCAATTTAACGATGTAAGGTGAGGTATTACTGGTGCTCACTGAACCCATCTATGAAACACACTCTCCTCTACATGTGTTACTCTTGTGGTTTTACAGGCTTTTTCACTCTTCTGATCACCACTTTCTTCTTGCGTCGTGGTTTGAACTGGGACCATGGGGCCTCTCTGCCATCTGAGCCGGGCTGCAGTCGCTCGTCTCGGGGCCCAGCGATGATCCGGCCTGCGCGAGTCTCGTCCACAAACAACTCCACTTCCTCAAATCTGGCGGTGAGCTCGGCCAGGCGCTCCTTTAGCGCATTGAACTCCTTGTACAGCTCACTGAGGGCTTTGGACAGAGGCTCGATCCTGCAGAGACAAGTTAAAATAAACCGAGAATCACAGCATTATGATAAAGTTATATAAAGTCCACATCAATTTATATATACAATTTAAATAGTAAAACAACTTGCTCTTCATAATCCTAAATAAGTGTAACAATATGTGACTGCTCACTGCAATCACATAAATATGCATAGAGTATGTCTTCTATGTATTTGGTGTGTTAATTCTGTTTAAAAAATAAAATTAAAATGAAAAGAATATAAATAAATAAAAATGAAGTAAAATAAATAATAAAGAAACAAATGACACACACACACACATAGAGTAAAAGCAGAGCAGCACCAACCTCCCGTAGTCAGGCAGGACGGTGCTGTGGTCATTCAGCAGCAGGTCTTTCACCTGGGACATGATGGCGTATTTCCAGTTGTCCAGCACCAGGGTGAGATTGGCACAGCCTCTGGTGGTCACCTTCTCAGCTGCAGCACCAAACAACAAGCCAAAAAAATCTTAATAACCACATTCATCTCCAAAATCTTTTCCCCACTCTGAATAATTTACAAACACTCAAATCAATCGGAGACTGTAAAAATCATTTGATCAATGTCATGTTAACATACTACTTGCATTTAACACAATCATTTACGAAATTCCAACTTTCATGTTTATGTTTCAGAGTGCTTGTGTTAATACTCTGTGCAAGAACTATATATATATTGAAAGACGCAAAATAAACAGTCCATGTCGAAAGTCTTGAGTCGCTCCTCATTTCTTTTTATGTTTCTAGGAAAACTCGGGAGTGGGTGCAGTGATTTATTCATGATTTTTTTATTTGTCACATACATAGTTATACCTGTACAACATGCAGTAAAATGTGCCCTGAACGATCCTAACACTGTACAAATCAAAAGAGAGAATTTAGAAATAAGTTAAATTAAAAAACGAAAGAGTAAGAATGTATATATATGTATATGTATATGTATATGTATATGTATATGTATGTATACTGTATATATCTGGGAAAAATGTTCTTAAGAGATTTATACTACAGACCAGGAGTCTTTAACTGCCTCTGTTCCTCTGTTTTTCTATTAATCTTTATATATTTGCATTAAATAAATTATTCATAAAGATGACCAAATCATCTAGGATTGTTTTGAAAAATACATCAAATAAAATAATTCTTAAAAAGTAATTTCAGTAATGGAACTGGATTGCATGTCACAGACCACCTGTATTGCTGCTGCTGACCACTGGTTGAAAACCCCTGCTATAGACAGTAACTGTACACATGCATATTATGATAAGAAACTGTATGTATAAAGTGCAATGTGCGTCTTGTTGCAGAATGAACAAACAACGCTACAGTTCTTTAAAGGGAAGTAATTATTACAACATGCTTTTTGGAAGTTAAATATGAAGAAATGAGGGGTGGCTCGAGACTTTTCCACAGTACTGTATATAATTACAGAGTTTAAGTCCAAACTTCAGCTGCTAATTCCCTGCAACCAACTCCTAAACTCCAATCTCCTCCTCCTCCTCCTCCTCCTCCTCCTCCTCACACACACACACACACACACAGTTTTACCCTCAGTCTTGTAGTCCCATTCAGCATTTTGACCTCTGCTTTTCTGTGCAGTGCCCAGAGAGACCATGACCACCAAAATAAGTAGAATCTGCACCATTTTCTACACACACAAAAAAATCAGTTCTTATGTGAGCGATTATTTGTCATTGTGAACACAGCACAGCACACGGTGCACCACAAGCAAATGTGAGCTCTGCTTTTGACACATCAGTGAAGGAGCAGCGGGCAGACTTTTTTGGCAGCAGTGCTTGGGGATGGTACACCTTGCTCATGAGTACCTCAGTGGTACCTTTACTTGAACCAACGACCCTCTGATCACGGTGCCAACTCCATAACCGTTAGACTACCTACTATCTGTGTCCACAAGATGCCATTGTCACCTAATATTTACTGAGAGCAATTATTTACTTCATGTGCACTTCACATCTATACTTTTTAATGTTTATCCTTTAAAAAAAAAAACAGTGATGGATGGTGCGATCTGACACTGATGTACCTTGTCCTTGGAGTTCACCTCTAAACTCTCTGGAAGTTGTTCTGCGCTCTTTGGTTACCATTCGTATTATCCGTCTTTTCAATTTGTCACCAATTTCCCTCTTGCAGCCACGTCCAGGGAGGTTGGCTACAGTCCCGTGGACCTTAAACTTCTGAATAATATGTGCATCTGTTGTCACAGGAACATCAAGTTGCTTGGAGATGGTCTTATAGCCGTTACCTTTAACATGCTTGTCTATATTTTTCTTTCTAATCTTTTGAGACAATTCTCTCCTTATCTGTCTATCGTCCATGATACCAAACAGCACAGGGACTACATTTCACCCTTTAAACAGGCAGACTGACTGATGGCAAGCTTGAAGACACCTGTGATGCTAATTGCAGAGACACACCTTAGTTTAACTTTCGTCCTACAGTAAAATTATTTTTCAGTCTTTTCTGAGGTACCATCATTTATGTCCAGGCCAGTTTCATTAGTTTGTTTTTTAAATAATTCTGTTGAACCTCAATTCAAAAACAATGTTTAGAGTTTTGTTGTTAATTGTGTTTAAATTATTTATGTATTTATTCCTTTAGTCAGTTTCCAAGTTATTTCAGTGACCACTGTGGGTTTTTTCTTTCTATGTGAGATATCTATCTATCTATCTATCTGTCTATCTATCTATCTATCTATCTATCTATCTATCTATCTATCTATCTATCTATCTGTCTATCTGTCTATCTATAAATGTATGTATATATATATATGAATGGGAAGGTGTGTCCAAACTCTTGACTGGTAGTGTACATATATGTATATATATATATATATACATATATACATATATATAATCTCTTATGGCCTTGCTGCATCTATGAACACCTTTCATTATTAAATCTTGCATTTCATTAACATTATTCTATCATTTGCTTTTAAAGCAATACCATATTAATGTTTTCCACATTTAAAAACTCTCAGCAGTTCAGACATTTCTAACATACCTAAAATATTAAGTAAAAGTAATTAAGAAAAATATTTTTAAGCCATTCTTTTTGAAAACAGGGTACAAAAACTGAAAAATGTTTTAGAACAAAACTCCAACATAATAATAGTTCAGCATTTTTTACAGCGTAAATAATTTGGCGAAATACGTTTGAAAAGCCTGGTAGAGTAAAACTGAAACACAATCTTTCGTAGTGCCAACCTCACTCACGAACCTCAACAAAAACTGAAGTGCTTACCTGAAGAGGGTGTATTTCTGTCCTAAAGAGTAAAATCAGGCACCTAAAAGAGTGGTAAAATACAGTTTTCCTGCTGTTTTCCTGGCTTTTTATGTTTGACCGTAATCCCTCCCTCTGGTGGGACGGAGAGGGGAGAGAGGGAGGGGGAAGAGATCGGTCAGGTGTGATGTGTTTGATGTTGACAGCTCACCTCCTCACATCAGCATTCCTCCACATCATCTGTGGCACATCTGGAGTTTTTTGGGGGACTGATGGAGGCCCGGTGTGTCCTGTACAGCTTCACACACTTCACCAGACCAGATGCAAGCAGCAGAAAGATTGCCATGGAAGTAAAACTGTTCCCAGTCGCTCGCTCCCTCCCTCACACACACACCAACTGCGTCTCAGGGAGACCGTCTCTGAAATTAGGAAAGTGGAAGTCGATTTGGGTAAGAGCGTCTGCTAAATGTCATAAATGAAAGAGGGAAACGTAGAAGAGAAGGAGGAATGAGAAAGAAGTGCACCTGTGAAGGAGCACTGGGCAGGGTTTTTTTTTTTTGCCAATGTCTGCAAAGTGCTTGTGGACGGTACCTCACTCGTGAGTACCTCAGTGGCAGGGGTGTTGAAATTAGTCGCATAATCGACGCATTGCGATACAGACGAGGACTATTCTGCATCAATGCAATGGCTGACCATAATCGATTATAACAGAGGTTTTCAACCGGCAATCCTCTGCCCCATAGAGATCCGCAGTGGCATCGCAGGTGGTCGGTGACATGCGTTCCAGTTTCACTACTGAAATCACTTTTTGAAAAATAATTCCTATTTGTTTTTCAAAACATTTTCAGATAATTTGGGCATCTTTATGAATAATTAGTTTAAAGCAAATATCTAAAAAGTAATAATAAAAAATTAAATATTAAAAAAAAAAAAATACTCCCTCCCACACTGCTTATTCTGAGCGGTGGTCCCTGGGACAGAAGCTACAGAAAACCCCTGAATTATATTGTAATGACGTGGCGTAACGGTAGGGTGGTCGCCGCATGATCAGGAGGTCACAGGTTCGAATCCAGAGACCGGTAAACTTACCCCTGAGGTATGAACAAGGTACCGTCCCCAAGCACTGCTCCCCGGGCACCGGTTAGCGGCCCACTGCTCCCTCACGGATGGGTTAAATGCAGAGGTCACACCATTGTGGTGTGTTCACAATGACAATCACAAGCAACTGTGGCTGCCTGATCTGCATGCAATGTGAAGCAGTGTAGAAAAATAGGTGGAATGCATTGAGATATTGTATCGAATCGAAGCGTTGACCTAATAATCATAATCGAATCGTGAGACCAGTAAAGGTTCACACCTCTACTCAGTGTTACCTTTACCAGTCCAGGACTTGAACCAGTGACCCACTGATCATGGAGCCAAGCAGTGACGTCTCAGGGGCTGCTTTTGTAATAGTATTTTTTTTGCACTTAAGTGAATTTTAAGTGTGATTTAAGAGCACAGCACACAATGCACCTCAATAAAATGCCACCTCTGCATTTGACCCAGCCATGAAAGAGAAGTGGGCAGATTTTTTTTGGCACCCAGGGACAGTACCTTGCCGTGAGTACCTCAGTGGTATCTTTACCAGTCTGGGATGTAAACCTGCCCTCAGATCATGGGTTCACTTTTCTAACCGTTACAGTACAAACTCAACCCAAGATGGAAATGTGTATTTTTAGGCAGAACTAAAATATACGCACACTAAAGTG
The DNA here is from genome assembly GCA_032718565.1 of Distichodus sexfasciatus. Lineage (NCBI taxonomy): Eukaryota > Metazoa > Chordata > Actinopteri > Characiformes > Distichodontidae > Distichodus > Distichodus sexfasciatus. The sequence continues at coordinate 105,652 of JAVGVS010000622.1, read as the reverse complement.
GCATCAGATTCTGTCATTTCTAATGGGTCATTATAATGGCGGTTCATTCAAATGACCGCTTCGTTGTCAATGTTTTATTCTGTATTTTAATCTCCACACGTGACCTGCACTAGCTTCAAACGAGAGACCAAAACAACACAGATAAGTCATGTTTATGTACAAACACACTATAAAAGTGTATCCTCCGCACCACGGCATAATTGTGTAGTTATTATACTGTCTCCCTGCAATCTTCAGTAAGCTGAGGTTAGCCGTCAGACAGTGGCCTTTTTAAAGTAATCTTGGGGCAGGTGATAGTGTAACGGTTAAGGTGTTGGCCTGTAATCGGAGGGTCGCTGTGTCAACGCCCTGTTACACTACCAACTGCCCCAGTGCTAATTACACTGAAACTGTTACATGGACATCTTAGACCCTTCTATATACCTCTCATTTCTTCCACAAGTGCAGAGGGATGGAGGGAGGGCTGGAGGGAGGGAGGGAGGGAGGGAGGGAGAGAGCAAGCGACTATGATGACTATAAATTAGTAACTTTTTGGATAAACTGTACTTGTAAGAGTAGTTTTTATACAACATACTTTTTATTTTTACTTGAGTATATTTGTGAAGAAATAACGCGACTTTTACTCCGTTACATTTATTTTATTCATCTGTTAGCCAATGCACGGTCTGTTTGTTTTGTCGGAAACCTTCCTCCTAAATGACCGTTCCACCAAACGGAGCTAGGCAGTCACATGACCACACACAAAACATGCGGGGACACACACATACAGAGACAGATAGAGAGAGAGTGAGAGAGAGAGACAGACAGACACAGAGAGGGAGGAAGGGGGAGGGAGGGAGGGAGGGAGGGAGAGAGAGAGAGAGAGAGAGAGAGAGAGACAGAGAGAGAAAGAGAGACAGACACACACACAGAGAGAGACATAGACAGAGAAAGACAGAGAGAGACATAGACAGAGACAGAGAGAGAGCGAGACAGAGAGAGAGAGAGAGACAGAGAGAGAGCGAGACAGAGACAGAGAGAGAGACAGGGACAGAGAGAGAGACAGGGACAGAGAGACAGAGCGAGAGGACAGTTTATGCGCAGACTGCCTTGTTCTTGTTTTACTGTGTAATCTCTGCCTGCTGAGCCTTTTTGTTTAAACTAAAAAAGTTATTACAGATTATTGCACTGTTCATTGTGGCTGCATTAGCCTTAGTTTATGTTACTTTGTATAGATTATTTTTTGTAAAGTTTTTTTTAATGTAATATTGTTGGTAATATCCAAACACATTGTACATTGTTATTTTATATTTTTGAATATTTGATTATATGATAAACCAATTAATCTTTAATTTACTCAGAAGTTACTCAGTATTTGAGTAGTTTTTTCACCTAGTTTTTGAATGATTACTTTTTACTTTAGTAATATTCTAAAGTAATAATACTCCTACTTGAGTAAGATTTTTTGGCTACTCTACCCACCTCTGCAGGTAGATCGTGGTTATGTTTTGGTCTGTAGCTCCACCACCACTCTCTCTCAATGAACCAAGTCAGTAGCATTTCAGCATCCAGGTTGCCAGGTACCACTGAGCTGCAGCTACAAGCATTCTGGATTACAAACGTCTGACGTTACTAAAACTAAAAGGCCTCGCTACGACTCTCAAAAACGTCTTGACCAAAGCAGCAACAACACGAGGATCAGCACAGGAGATGCGTTTGAAAGATGGAGACGACTTAAAGTGGAGAAAAATTTGAAGACAGATGCTGAAGTGGCTAATTTTCTACTGGACAGGTAAGATGTGGTCAATGTTGACTAACTTGTATCACCACTAGACGTAGGGATGAATATTTCAAACATTTTCAACAGCTGAAGAACGTTATTGATGTTGGATGATAGACTGTAGCCCATGTGCAGGAGCGACATCAAACTGACTGAACTGTTTGAGAAACAAAAACGGTGACTTGTGATTAACATCAGCATCGTGTTACGCTGAGACAGTGTGGTAACAGTGCAAACATTAGCACGCTAATTATGGCAACACCAAACATAACAGACACTAGACTGGCCAAATATGAGGATCCACCAACCTATCTGGCAACCTCGAGTCTGGGCTATAGTATATTGAATTTGACTGCAGTACGAGTTTTGGCCACAATCTTACATACAGCTCCTTTAAAGCCTCATATGTATTGTATCAATTAAAAATGAAAACGAAATGTTTATGAGTTTATAAGTTATTAGACATCATATAAAGCTGGCTGGAGCTCATAAAACAAGACAGTGGTCAAATATCTATAATACGATTAAAATTTTTCTGCCAACATGTTTGACTTAAATCACCATAAACCCAACATTAAAGCATCATAAACTTCACGTCAAGAAAAGAAAGCACTGGAGTGAAGAACGGACCTGTGTAAACCTTTAATAGGGTCTCATCAAAAATTCTGAGAAAGATCATCCAGGATGGAGAGAAGATTGTGAGAGTTGGTCTGGCCACCTGCTGCTGCTGCTGCGTGCTTTTGAGTGCGCGTTTGGACCATGTGAAAATCCGTCAAGTGCTTATTCATTCATTTTCTGAAAATGGGATTGTATTAAATTCTATCAATATACATATAGCTAAAAAAAAGCCTCACTGAAATTAAATAACAGTATCAATCTGCATATTATTTACACAACACATCATCTCTAGGCTGTGAGAACCGGATGGGGCGGAGCGGAGCGGGGCGGGGAGAATTGGAGCATAAGTTGACTTCCACAAATCCCAAAAAAATAAATCAGCAACTTTCGTTATCGTCCAGGAAGCGGCGTGGCGTGGCGTGACGTGATGTGACGCGACCGCCGGATGAATTTGGAGGAAGAGCCGTTTTTGTTTCCCCCCTTAAATCAATCCCAGCATGCCGTTTGGCCACGGCAGAAAGACTAGGGTAAATACACAATCGCGATTAGCTCTGTACGGTTAGCCGGTCAGGCCGGCTAACCGTACAGAGCTAATCGCGATTGTGTATCTCCGCGATCGATCGCGCTTCACTTCTGTATGTTTAGTCAACCTCGTGTTCCGGCGCTGCCTCAAATTCTCTTAGCAGGTCATCGTTTTAGTAAGGACGTGGGCGGAATTTGGAGAAAGCGGGGGGGGGGGCGGGCGGCGGTGTGGTGTGGCGTGGTTAAAGGGGATTGGTGGGGGGACGGAGTCTCTCTTTTTTTTTTTTCTTTAAGTGCGCGGCAGGCTGCACATCTCGCAGTGCTCCGTCCCCGGCTGGTTCATGAAGGTGCAGTGGAGGCAGGACCACATGGCAGAGGAGGACGCTGGGATGGCGGGGCCGCCCATGCCGTAGTCCAGGGAGCCGGCCTGTTGCCCTCCCACCGTGCCTGAGAGCGGAAAGACGGACATGAGAATTAATAGATACGACAACTCTGGTGTTGTGTGAACACAGCTTTAAGACCAGGGATGCACGGTAATGTCAGAATCGGTTGATAATTGATTCGCCCAATATTTCCAGCCGACATTTTATGACGGGTTTATTGTGCGTCAGAAAGGTAGCGCTTGTGCCAGAAACGTCCAAAGTTCAAGATGGGAATTTATCTGCTTCAGCAGCGGCAGACGTAAGCATGAAAAAAATCAGATATCGGCATCGGACGGTAATTCTCTTCTCGTGCATCCCATTATGAGCAAAGATCAGACTTTTAAACCTGTTCTTTTGGTGTGACCACCACCTTAAGACTCCCTACAACAAAATTAAATTCACACCCTCATATTCATGCTCTTTAACATAGAAAAACCACAAACTATGGGTTCTGAAATCTTTCCTAGTCTCTAGTATTTGAAGACAGACTCACTACAGAGCTGCTCGATTGTGGCCCACTGCTCAGACTTCTTCCAGGTCTGCGCCAGCTCCTCGTTTGAGGTCTTGACGGCATCCAGCAACAGTCCAATGCTGTCCTGTAAAAGGGAGACAAATAAAAAGGCTGCATTAATCTTGGGATCCTGTGGGAGGCTGTTGAAAAGAAAAGCGCGCTAACTGGATTTTCTCAGTCATGCACCTCTATTACAGCGATTTGGAATTGAACAAATCGCAATCGTCAGTTAAATCCTTGAAGTTGGAATGAAACAGTTATACACCAGTTGGTGCGTTTTCAACTCACCCGCAAAGGCATAACCTCATTGGTGACGAGGAAGAGGAGCAGGTGGAAGTCTGACACGATGTCCAGGAACGGGGACGAGGAGCACTGAGAGAGATATGTAGCTAAACTGTGGAAGTCCTGTCAGACACAACACACAGCAATTCGTGTTAACATTTACATTCATGCCATTTAGCAGTTTCCCTGAGAGGTAGGATTCGAACCCACAACCTCTTGGTTCTATTATTAGTGTAATATCATCCAGATATAAATCTGACAAGAGGAGTGATGCTGTGATGCAGACACTTATGTTAATATATGTTGTGCTGACATTAGTTACATAGTGACAGTACAATTTCATTATGAATGACAAGCGATTCTCTTTTGGTTCCTGTTTCCATGATCTGCAATAACTTTGGAAATGCTTTACACCAGATGCCCTTTCTGACATAACTCATTTATCTAGGCTTGGCACCAGCACTGAGCAAATCTCCAGCGGCTGAGTTCTTGAGTTGCATAAAAATATCAGTAAAGGTTTTTGGGCATCAACATAATTCATCACACTGTGTAATGATGCAGAGTGGTGAACTGTGAGGTTTCTTCTTGGAAAAGTTAAAAAGGCTAGATTGGCTTTTAAACCTGGAGATAGGGCTGCGCGATATGACCAAAATCTCACATTCTGTCATTTCATGTCTCAGTAACGATATTTCACAGCACAGCGCATTTTCTACAAATTCAGTGAACTCTCCGCCGCTCCGGCACCAGGACAAACGCCGCTTCAGCACCAGGGATAACAATCGCTTGTCATCACCAGGGCGAGCTCCTGTTCGCCGACTGCGTGGGACTGGAGCCCCGGTCCTGACAACGCATGGCTGGAGCGACATCACCGCCTCATTACGGGGAGAACAAAAGAAGATGCCGAAGAGCCACACGCAGTCGGCGAGTGACGCACTACGGACGCCCGCACTCCGACTTCTAACCATTTGTTTGTTCTCTCCCCAAACTCTCTCTTTCTCTAAGACTTTAAGACGAAAGATTTGGACCAGACCTCCCCCTTCACAGACTCCCCCCTCACTGCATTTTTCAATAAAAAGGAGCCCCTCCGACTCATTTTAAACTTGCTCCGTTGTGTTTTGCACATTTATTTCACCGGGACCCGGGACAGTACCTGCCACTTTTCACACTACTTCTACACGCTGTAGTGACTTGTAGTTAAACACTGCTATTAAAACAGCTGCAAAAGGTGGTGCTTTTTGCGCTGCTCTGGTAAGGTGTGTTTAAGACACATATGAGCAGGCGCGTGTATGCAGTTCCACTGAGACTCTGAGCACGAGGGCAGGCAGATCTCAGGGAGCGTGGAGTGTTTCGAGCCCACGTGTAGGCAGAGTTGAGCGCAGACATAAGATTTTGCTTGTGAAAGTTCCACTGTGCACTCAAGGTTAACACCGGTCAAGACATTCTCTGTGCCTACAACCAGGTGGCGCCGTGGTGACTCCTGCAAACCCTCATCCAAACCATGAAATAATACTGCCTTATAAAGTGTATTTTGTGACGCCATGAAATAAGTGATAGAATATAATATGGAACGATAAACGTTTTACCTCCGTCATCTGATATATTTGGTCATATGTCACAGCCCTACCTGGAGCTTCTGACTAGGGATGCACCGATTGCAATTTTCTTGGCCGATTCCGTTTACCGATTTTTTTGTAAGTGTGATCGGCCGATACCGATTTTTTTCCAGATATCAGAAAATTAGAGCTGCTGCGAGTAGCCGAGGACATCGACACAAAATAATGGGTTTCAACTTTTTTAATGTAACGCGGTAGTTACTTTCTCCGTTTACTAGTTACTTTTATAATAGTGACATATAATAGTGGCAGCTCTACAGCAAATACAAACAAAAACCTAATTTTCTTTAATATAATGCTTTATTTTCATAACAAATTTTCTTTACAAATTTAAATAAATGAAATGTAACTTGTAAAATGTAACAACTCCGGTAACTCGACGTCCGAAAAGTAACTCCTACTTGGCATTGTGTATTTTGGGCAGAGGTGGAAAACGGCTAATCATCTAGTAATCATCTTGTGATTGACATGTGCATCTGTGTTTGTGCTGAATTGGAGACAGACAAGTGGGCAAGGGGAGCCATTGATTGCGCGCTTATTAAACGTGTAAGACCTAACTATTAAATTATAAGGTTGATAAACTATAACTTGTTTTTAATCTACCTGTCGCCGTTCCTCTTTCTACGTCATCTTTGGTTTTTCTGTAAAAACTGTCTGCAGTGTGCAGTCAATCACAAGACCAGGAGCCATTGGCCAGAAGCTGCCAAAACCCCGGCCCCAAACTGCCAAAACCGGCCCCCTTTCAAACCCCTTCCAAATCTCACTCGAGAAAAAAAGCCGCTAATCTGCTTCGCGTGCGAGGACGTTTAACACATCGAGAGGAAAAACACAGTTCGCGTGCAATATTTTCACAACCGCGCACTCGATTCTTAATTTTGTGCTCTCGAGTTTCACATTTGCGAGCGCTACTTTGAAATTTACGCCCGTGAATTATTTGCGGTAAGCCATTTTGCGCGCTCTACTTTTGGCATTGATGTGACGCCATACTCACGCACCCAAAATTCATTTTGTCGCCGCACGATGTCACCCCATTCAAAGTGAAAGAGAAACGCCTCCGTTGAGCGTACATGTGAATGCTGCCTGAATGTGCACGTGGCTGTGCTGCAAGTAATGCGCATGCGCAAGATCGGTTTGAAATCGGCAATACGTGTGAGTGATTCTGATCGCTGGCCGATCGATCGGTGCATCCCTACTTTTGACCTTAGAAGGTTGTGTGTTTAGTTTGTACAAAAGCACCTGTGTCTCTCCCAGTGCATCTCTGTTCTCAAACGGGAAGCGGAGCATGGAGGAGAAGGTGAACACTGGGTCCTTAGGGAAGGTGGTGGTGATCTGAACAACGACAAGAGAATCTGTTTAGACACTCACAAAACAACTCCAGTAATCCAAGGAGAAATTCACAGCTCATATGCAACAAGTTAATAAGGTCACACACGGCCAAATTATGATTAGTTTTCCACTTTCGAAGCCTTTTATGTGAACTCACAAACAAGATTCAGAAACTGATTCTGATACTCACATCGATGATTAAATACTCCACTGGCAAAGGTCGAGCTAAGTGTGTGATGTCATTTCCAAATTTGTCTTTATCCTGTAGTTTCATAAAAATAGAAACAGAAAGGCAATGATGAATCAGAAAAAAAAGAGAGAGAAAAATAGAATGCAAAAGGGCTAAGAAAGCAAAGTGTGACAAATGATGTTATGGCGCATTCAAAGCACAATCCTTGCTCCTAGTCTTCACTTTACCAATCCATCGGAGGATCTCAGCTGCAGAAAATTGATCTCTGCCCATCTACGTCTAACAGGTTTCTTCATATCCCAGTCCTTCCAGGATTTGGCGGGCCTGTTCTGAGATTGTTGCGGCCCAAAATGCCTGGTTTTGCGGCAGCTTTTCAAAAAGATTATAATGAAAGTTGTGGCGTTTTTAGGCGCTTTGTTGCAATAAAGTTGCGGGAGCAAGTCAAAGTTGTGGAAAATTTCTGACTCCCTTTATGATGATTCTTTAACAATTAATTAAAATGAAGGGAACAAAACCACTATTATTTTTATTTACCGTTAATCATTTAGTTACTTTTGAAGGTAAATGTGAGGCATTTTTATCACATTTCCTGCGTCTTCTAAATGTGGCTAAAGATGGCTCAACGTTTTGCGGGAAACGAGAATCATTGGTCAAAAACTGCAGAAAAGTTGCACTAATTGGTAAAAATTACACAATGGTAATGAATTGGCAAGGACGGGCTGAATTTGTGTTAATAGTTGTGATCCTGGAGGGTTTGATGTCCCTCATTCCCGGTTCTAAGTTTCAGCATATGCTTAAAGATGCCAGTTTGAAGCTGCTGGGCTATCACACGTTGGGTAAACTTGATCAAACTGTATGCTGTGTACAGCAGTGACTAATGCGTTACTGAGCTCGTGTCGGGCTCTTGTTTGAAACGTGATACACACAGCCCTTACAGAAGACACATGGTACGTGTGAAGTGTGACAGCACGACATACGAGACGGCATATGGAACTAGACAAACACTGCAGAACGTGAGTCATGTGGAAATAGATAAAAGCACAGAACAGGCTCTGCTTGGGTTTACGTGTGTGTACCTTATAGAAGACATCGGGGACGTACTGCTCGCTGCTGGACTCTTTAGCAAAGCCGAGCTCAGGCACGTCTTTGCAGGGCAGCAGGCAGTCGTCCCTCACCAGAGCCATGCACTGGTTAGACACCTGATAGCCCTCGAAATGCACCTGGTTATCTGGACCACCTGCATGCACGAGCACACACACACACAGATACAAATCCGTATTAGACCTGAAGAATATATACATAGATCTAGAGCAGAAACAATGCCTTTAAAAACTCGTGTTACTCAAGCACTAAAGACTCTGAATCAAAGGTGAAAAGAGACATAATGCAAACAATACACATTAAATAATTACATAAGAAACATATCTTCAAGTCAAAATAAAACCCGACTGCAGAATAATATCTTATCTTGATAAATTCCTTATCTTGCTAATAAAACTCCTAAAAATCCTATCCAACAACACTAAACTAAAAGGAATAATACAGATTTACAGAATTACTGACAGCTGCAGCTCTGTTCATTCAGTTTCCAAAAACACACTGCTAATCTCCTGCTTAATAACGTTCTTAAAAACTGTTGAATACACAGTAGAAAAGCTCCATGACGGAGTGTGGTTGCCATGGCTCAGTGATGAATGAATGATGCCCACATCAGAAGATATAACTCATAACTCCTGATTTATTGAAATACACAATGAATAAAGAATTCAGCACACATAAACTGTGGGAAAATATGAGAACACATTTACCTGTTGCCACTACTGTAACAAATTTCGATCCGAAATGGCCGTCAGGTGAGAGTCGGCACGAATTGAAATGCTGGTTCTGGAAATGTCCAGCCGTGATGCATTCTTCAGCGCTTAGAAAGTACGAGTCCTGGAATCACACGGTGGAATTTGTAGAAACTCGGAAAGTCATAAGAGCATGTGGAGTACACTGCTACAGGAGTGTGTTTCCTCTTGGCACAGTTCCCTTTCTTATGGCTATATACGCAGGTGGACCAACATTTGTAAATGTCACACATAAACAAACTGCTCTCACTGGTCAGAACTTCTACACAATGTTCATGTTTTGAAACACACTTTTTTAACAGCACTGCAAGCACAAAATATTCAATCCTAACACGTGAAAGCTACGACATTAGATTTTTCAAAGACATGCTGTCAGACACTGCAGTGGAAGATATGCTGTTATGTATCTGACGCGGTGATAAGAATATTTCATTAATGGCTAATGTCAAAAAACTTGCCTTCTTTTCAAAGTGAAAGTAAACCCATGCTGCCATCTCAGCTGCACAGATATATATAGACAAGATGACACAGCTCCAGTTTTTACAGAGTACAAAAAAGGACAAGGACAGATATCAGTAAGGCAATGTACTTTGTAGGTCCTTAACAGCAATTTTTGCTGGTCGTATGGCCCAAATCCCCTTCTCACCACCAACAAACCACTCCACGTTTCTACTGGAACTCAGCCAAGACCTCTTCCTTAAAACTTCACACGTCAAAATAAACTGAACTTTACTAGAAATCACTCGAGGGTCAGACGCTCCAAATAAACTCGAAGTAAAAACACACTAAATGACAAACAAATCAGAAGTCTCACCTTGTTTCTCGTGTAACGCACTGTTCCTATTCGTGTGTCCTCTGATAACAGGTCTGTGAAGATCCACCCCACCTAAGCAAAAGATCCACTGAATTTACAGAAACTGTACCATATTGTGACATAGACCATTATCAGGATATGAAATGACATATCAGGATATTTTGCTCACATCGCACAGCTCTGTGATTTAACACGTTTAGTTACTGGTTTAAAACATGAACACATTACACTCCCTAACCAAATGGCACATGTACATTCACAGAATGATTTCTAAAATCAACTCGACTGGCTGGATGGATACCTTGCAGAGGCCGAGTTTAGAAGCAATCTCCTCCACTGCAGCAGCTCTGGGGTCCTCCAGCAGCTCCAGACTGTTCTGTGTACCGATCTGAAACCAACCAGCAACCAATGTTGAACAAAGAGGTGTGCAGTCTGGTGCTTAAAAAGTGGAGAGTAGTGACAGGTGCAAGTACCCCACTCGAGTACTCTTACACATCTCTCTTTATACTGTGTGTTCCTGGTGGTGGGAAATACAATGTCAAAACGTATGAGGAAGAACAATAGCAGGAAGTAAGTAGAAATATAGAGAAATACAGAAAACAGGTTACGACTGTCTGAAAAGGAATCCACAAGAGGCTAAACTTCATGCATGTGGCACTGTTTCATTCTTGTGTAACCAGGATTTGCGTACTCATTCCGCTGAGCATCTTTGCTTAATAAAAACTCTCCCTCTAGTGGCCACACTGTGGAATTGCACAATAATGAGAATATAACTGCAAAGAGGTGAAAGTGAAGTCTTCCTTATGTTCCTGCAAACAATTGGACTAAACTTTTATCTTTACTTACTATTCATGACATATGAAACTCCAAGACTCTAGTTTGTGTAATAATAAGTAAACGCTTGGTGAGAACGTGCCATGCTTGACGAGGTAGTGATGCTACTTGCCCGTGAGTGTTTGAGGTAAGAGGTTGCTACAGCTCACCTGTGGCGGTTCGTAGATGGCTGCCACTTCAGCACGGATTCCCAGAGGAATGTCCTTGTGCTCGGTGTAGCGGCCGTACAGGAAACCCATCCGCTGGTTACCCGTCTTCCTCCAAAAATCCAAAAAACGGTCCGCAATGGTGTGGTTTTCAAACATAATGTTATCCACATGTCTGTATTTCTGCAAGGTGAGACACGGATCTGATCAAATATCTGCTATAACAGCATAATGAAAACAAATATTTCCGGGAAACAAATAATGATAATGCCTTCTTTTATAAATATTCATATACGGCATCATTCTATACATAATGATGTTCTGATACTGATCAAAATATTATTATTACTGGATGTACTGGCAGCAGTAAAAGCATTACGGACAACTAGGGGTCAGCATTTTATGGTTTGACCAAAATTCCAATGATGTGCTCTAATGCAACCGCCTCTCTCTGTCTGAAGTCACCACCTTTAAAAGATGACGATCAAATCGGTGCCACCTCTAATTGGTACTGGACCTTATCCAACAACTTGTTAAAGAAATACCCATCAGCACAAAGCCGACCAGAAGAACTCCAGTGTACCTGTCTGTTCAAGGTTATGGCACTCGGCTGGCACTTTGTACAGATGCCATCTGGCCAGGGTGGATGGCCCTCGCAGCCAGACTTAATCTTACAGCTGATGTTCTCCAACGCCACAAACTTGCCCCTGAAGAAAAGGAGGTGAGCGGAAAACGGGACGTGAACGGACTGTCAGGGCAACAACAGTTAAAGTTTAGTCTGAGGTGTGCAACTGCTTCAGGGTATCTCACTTGTCTGCTCCTCCCGTCAGCTTGCGGATGTAGGCATGGAAGGACATGTGTTTGACAGGTGGATCGAGATGATTCAGGTAGTCTTCATCAAAAGGCTGGCACAGAGACAAATATGTTACTTCACATTCCAGAGAAATGGCATTCTGTCTCATGCAGGAACTGAAGAGGAACCTGAGGTTTTTTGACATTACGGCTACTTTTGTTTCTAGGCTGCATTTACATCTCTTCTGTTCTTACCTCTAAAGGCACACAGTGCACACATTTTCCCATGGGACCATGTCGGCATCTAAAACAGAAACGCATTTTGTAAAACGATGTCATTATAAGCAAAGTCTTTAACTCTTTAACTACAGCACAAGCTCAGTATTAGGCAAGGATCAGTTTCTGGTTTCAAAGTATATTGTGGTTTGAAAAACCAGGTGGTGGTTTCAAAACCTGTTAATATTTTTACTGCTGTCTGTTTAACATTAATATGAGGATTTATACTTGAGGTTCAAGATACAGTCATTTACTACATCACACATGGAACAAGCTGAGATACATCAAGTATATTCGATATATCGCCCACCCCTGACTCAAATGACTTCATTTTAGAGCCTACAACTGCTCACATATACTTAGATACAGCTGGGGGGGAAGGTTCAACTCTCAAACACAAAGACTCACAGCTGTGGGTCTCGGTTCCTGTAGATCTTGCCGTCCTGTTTGGACAGATACTGGTCAATGTCATCTTCAGGGATCTGTGGAGCCGAGTGAGAACGGGACAAGGAGGAAGAGGAGGACGAAGAGGAAGGAAAGGAAGAAGAAGTGTGTGGCTGCGCCGTGTCCATGTTCTCGCTGGAGGGCCCGGCAGAGGACGGGAAGAGAAACAGCATGTCTCCGTGCCTAGAGGGGGACCGAGAGCAGGTTATAAACAGCAAAGTGGAAGCTCACGAAACCCTGCTTAGTCGTAACAGCTCTCACACTTACTTAATTTTAAGCAGGCTGAGCGTCTGCTTGGTTTGGGAGAGGATCTCGCCGGTCTTGTTGCGGTTCAGGTAGACTGAAAAACCATTGGAGTTGAAACCAAATTCTTTTGCAACCTTAGGGGGAAAAAGAGAGCGAGTTAAATGAGTGAAGGAAGAGAGAGAGGGCATCAACTCTGTCTCCCTGTCTAGTTTAGTGGTTTTCAATGTCAACAGGAACAAGATGATGAACTGCCATTGATTATGGTTCTGTAGCTCAACAACCCATGTTGTGTGTGTACGAGAAAGTGAAGGCAGAATAAAAGACAAAGAAAGCAAAGAATGAAGACACAGAGCCTTACACACACTATATACCTTGATACAAAAGATGAGACTTGCATCAATTTCTTTAAAAATAAAATAAATAAAATAATTTTAGAACTACTCCTACGGTTGCACCAACATCTTTCCAGAAAGTCCTGAAACGAGCACTTGCCAGAAGTTATGCGACACCTGCCTTTACGCACACATGAATTTTAATGAAATCCCATTCATAATCAATAGACTTTCATATGGAGTTGACCCACCCTTTGCATTTATAACAGCTTCAGCTCTTCTGAGAAGGCTGACCATAATGTTTAGGAGTGTATTTCTAGGAATTTTTCAAAGAGCTTTTGTGAGCTCAGCCACTGATGTTGGGACGAGAAGGCCTGGCTTGCGGTCTCCACTCTAATTCATCCCAACTGTGTTCTATGAGCTTGAGGTCAGGGCTCTGTTTGGGCCTCCTCCACATCAAACCCCCTCATATTCCATGTCCTTATGGAGCTTGCTTTGTGCACTGGTGTGGTGTAGTCATGCTGGAACAGGAAGGGCTGTTCCCAAACTCTCCCCACAAAGATGGGAGCATGAAATTTTCCCAAGTCTCATGGTGTGTTGAAGCATTATGATCTCCTTTCACTGGAACTAAAGCCCCTTTTCCACTGCTCTAGTTCCCGTGCCGGTTCCCAATTTTGGAACCAGTGCCGCACTTTTCCACAGAACAAAAACTGGTGCCGGTGCTCTAAAACTGGCTCCGAACCGGCCCCTAAACTTTGCTGGTCTAGCAGCGAGAACCCGTGACATCACGAAGTGATAGGTAGCTTTAGAAGAGAAAATGGCGGAGAGCCAAAGTCTGGTAACGTGGAGCGTGGAAGAAATTAAAGCTCTTTTAGTAATATGGACGTCCAGATTCAGCAGAAATTGGAAAGTGCACAAAAAAATTAGAAGGCATATGAAGAAATAAGGGAAGAACTAAAAGTTGCAGGCTTCGCACGAACAACTGTTTGTTTAGTGGGCGTGACCTGTGACGTATTATCATGCGGCTCCTGCTGAGCTCCCTGGTCAGTGTAAATGTGGGCTGGTTCTCTGGCACCAGCACCAGTGTAGTGGAAAAGAGGTACAAGAGGCCAAGCCTAACCCCTGAAAGACAAGCCCCTTTGGAACACCTATACTTCTGGCCAGTGATGGGAATAATGGCGTTAAAATAACGGTGTTACTGAATTTTTTTTTCATTTTTCAGTAACGAGTAATCTACCCAATTACTGTTTCCATCGTTACAACGCCGTTACCGTTATTGACAATAACATGCAGCGCGTTACTGTTATTAAGCTGTTGTCATCCGACCAAGCTCTCAGCTACAGGAGCGGCAAAGCTTTTTTCTTTTCTTTGGTGAGGGGCGAGACAACCGCATAAGGGATGATGATTGGCTACGGTAGAGTAAAATATAAAAAAACATCTATTGTGTTTTATCATTCTACTATTATATACATAGTAATCACCAAATCTACAATGATATATTAAATTTGATGTGTCTTGTCTCACATTGTCCCACAGCGATATTGGAATAGTGTAGATTTGTGTACAATGTTTTTTGTTAAAAATGTGTTATTTTATTTATATTTAGACTTTTATTTATTTTAAGTGTCTATTTCATTAATTACACATATTTAATAGTCGGTATTATTACAAATAATTGAACATACAGCTAAATTTCCATCAAAGGCGGGAGGGGGATCCACATTTTTGACATATTTGTAGATTTTTTTTTTTTTTAATGTAATGCATAAGTTACTTTCCCTGGTAACTAGTTACTTTTACAATGCTGTAACTCAGCTACTAACTCAGTTACTTTTTGGAAGAAGTAACTAGTAACTATAACTAATTACTTTTTTAAAGTAATGTGCCCAACACTGCTTTTGTGAATAGTAATTCAAACTTTGAAATCAACACCGACCTAACCTGGCATAAACAGACCAACACTCAAATGAGATTTTGTCTGAACTCCATCAGTTCATTTGCACTTTACATGTGGCATTACAAAAGGTTAAATTAAACTTTGGTTGAGCTGGTATGTTAACCTTCTACAAAAACCCGTTACACCAGGCTAACAATTACAACCCACTGCAATCAACAGGTTTTATTTCCTTCAGATTTGAATAACTTTGAAACATCATACATAACATGAGTGTCAAATTGGCCATTGAGTATTAAGATAATGCTGTAATAAAGTGAAAGTATATGAAGACATATGAAGACACCACCATATGTGACCTCTGCATTTGACTCATCCGTGAAGGAGCAGTGGGCAGCTAACATAGGCAGCGCCTGGGGAGCAGTGCTTTGGGGCAGTACCTTGCTCACGAGTACCTCAGTGGTATCTTTACCGCTGCGAGATTCGAACTGGCGACCTTCCGATCACGGGGCAAGCTCCCAAGCGACAGGGACGTAGCACCAAATTCTGGGCAGTCCCCATGGGCCCCCTCCCCATAATAAAATAAAATTCTCCCCCACCCGGCCCTCCCCCAACTTGGGGTCCTGGGAAGGTGTAGGAGAATTTACGCTCACAGCCACAACACTGATCTTAGCTGGACTTACGAATTGAGAATTTACGGCTGCAAATAACGATTATTTTGATAATGGATTATCTGCTGATCTTTAAAATCATTTTTTAATTAAACCAAGCTGTCCTTTTCTGTATGTAGTTTTTACTCTCTAACACTATAAAATGAGGGGAAAATGATTAATTGAAAACGAAGAAATACTGAAGTTTTATGACCATTTTTAGCCAATGTGGACTGATTTTGGCCTATAATTAATTCTTGACTCATTCCTGGGAGAGAACTACATTTTTCCGTCAAAAAATTACGCGCTGGACTTGCGTCAGGAATAATCACTGAAAATATCAAGTTAATGTCTGTATTGTGAGTACAACGCTGGTTGTTTTTGCTATTTATCAGCTATAAATGAGTTTTGTCTGTAATAAATGGGAAGATTTGACTGAACTGGACGCTTTATTGAATGGCTCCCTGAGAAAGTTGCGCACGCTAACAAGCAGTGCGTGTGTTTACATCATGAAAAATGTCATTTTATGCAGTTACTTTAGTTTTTGTGGCAGCAAGACACTGCACTAGTTCTCGTCTCCTTCTTATTTATCTTTTATGGTGGTCAGCGTCCAGCTTAATGCTGCTTTACTGCCACTGCCGCTTTGGTTAGCTTACTGCCCTCATATTAGGGAGAAGCCACTGTACATATGTGTATAATAACATAGACCCAACTAATCAATTATTAAATTAGTTGACAACTATCTTAATAATCGATTTTAACCAATTTAATCGATTAGTTGCTACAGCCCTAGCTCAAGTATTTAAGTGCAATTTCAGCATCAGTTGACTTATAATAACTGAGCTTCACTTGGTTAATTAAGCACTCTACCCCAAAAGAGTCAAAAGTGGTCAACAATGAGGAAAACTAAGGGGAACTTTCAGCATGCAAAGTCAATACAATATTTGTGTGGAGTGGTCACTGAAACCTTTTCCCACCTTATCATATGCATGTGTATGTACACACACCTGGTTAAAATTCGGCACAGTAAAACCTGGCTCACTCACCCTGTTTCAACATTAGAAAAAGAGCTTTGAGCGAAAGATGGTCATTGATCTGTATTTTTGCTCTCCCTCTCTCTAGTGGTGAGTCATGAATGTTTAATGGAGCGCTGCAGAGCGGCTGCACTAACGTCGGCCCATAATAACGCTCCTTCCGCCTCGGCACGGCCACTTCACCTCTTGATTCTGTACCTCATTCAAATCTAATCTTAAAATAACACAAAACTCTGTGTACTCCTTTGTTTCCCAATGGAGCACTACAACCAGAGTTCTTTACAAACAGCTGTGAAAAGGAAAATTTCATTAAAAATTAATCATTATCTCGTTTCCCATTAATTTTAAGACAGGTGAGTCAAATGTTAACTGTCAATGCTCTTACTCATCCAAGAAAAATTATTTTATCTAGGGCTGTGCAATATTGGAAAAACTGACCGTGCACTATTTTCTTCCTGCAACATATAGTGATTTGGAAAAAAATAATTAACTAAATGAAGTCAAAAGCTTTTTAAATTACTAACTAAAAGCTTAAAAGTCAAATATCATTTCTGCATTGCTGCTGTGATGTGCTTCACAAAGCCTGTTTTCCAGAGAGGCTGTGAGCACGTTCTAACATCATCACACCTCTTCCAGAGGATTCTAGAACAGCTGGCTGGAACAAGAGAATGCAAAGCCCCTCGCTGAAACAGGGAATGCATGAGCCTGTGTGTGTGTGTGTCCGTCCTCACAGCCAGACTGGCTCAGCCCAGTTAAACCCAGCTAAGATCAGCGTTGCGGCAGATAAGAGCTGGCACCCGTCTCCGCTTTCAGCCTCATCAATAAATAAGCAGCGAGCACGACCGGGACGGACCGCAGTGTGTAAAAGCTGGCAGTGGACGCTGTACACACATAGACATACAGGTCCCGGATCAACTTAAATGTCAGCTGTCCTGTTCAGATTCAGTTGGCAAATTTCCATCCAAAATTTGCCTGTTGCGTTGCAGTACAGGTAAACAAAAAAAACATCCGAGTTGAAATAAAACTCTTTTGCAAAAGAGAAATATAGCATAAAATGATGGAAAACAACATGACTGAAAGTGCGTGATTATATGTCATTGTGAACTCACCACAGAACAGCACACAGTGCACCACAACGAAATGTGACCTCTGCATTTGACCCATCTATGAAGGAGCAGTGGGCAGCTGCCCGGGGAGCAGTGCTTGGGGACGGTACCTTGCTCATGAGTACCTCAGTGTAATCTTTACCAGTCTGGGATTCAAACCGGTGACCTTCTGATGACAGGGCGAACGCCCAACCGCCACAGGACTGCTTTGTTTTCGCTGTTTAGTTTATGAACTATCAATAATTACATTTCTTTAGTTCATGAAACATCACTTGTGTAGATTGTGTTTGAAAGAAAGCAAAAGACAAAGAAAGCACCATATAATTACCATATAATCAATTACGGTCTGCCACTGCACTGATGCAGAATCGCCCACATCACCCTTATTATCTACACATGTCCAATTTAAAAAATCCTTTTGGTTTATCTGGCTAATAGCGGACCAGTAGAAAGTGGAGAAAGAACGCAGTGCATAAATGTTGTTGTGCATGTGAAGGCTTCGGGCATCTTTCATACCTTTTTGAGAAAAGCTGCAGTGGTCTCCCGCTTGGTGGAGCTGATCTTTTTCATCCCCTCCGGAGACTGAACACGGATGATCTAAGAACAAACATCGGGAGTATTTTAGGTTGTTTGAGGTTTATTTCAGTCACAATCGAGCAGACGACATCACGACATTGTGGCAAAGTGCTAGACAGTCGCCAAGTTATGAACTAATTTGTTTCGTAATAGAACACTTCAGAGCTGTCTATACACAGCTGCAAATTCAGAAACACCGCAAATGAGGCCACGTTCTGAGGAACTAATTTGATCTCTCTGTGATTTCGGTCTGAACCACAAACTCATCCAGACAAATGGGTCAAACGTAAGGCGCCGGTTTTTGTATATTTGTACCTCTTGCCAGACCAAAAATGAAATTACATAACTTAATTCTTAAAAAAAAGTCTAATAAACAAGTCAACACAAATGTGACCAAAATAATTTCACTGAAGATTGCGATTGCACAATATTGGAAACACTGATATATATGCATAAACAAACATATACATATACAGCAAGAGTCCAGGTTAATTATTCAACAAACTGCTTCATTAACTGTGCAGTTCCCATGATGTGACGCTACTTGTATGCCTGTGCTGGACTACGGTGATGGGAATTATATGCATCCATGCATCCTCTCAAAGCCCTCTCAATGCTCTGGATAAATTTATCATGAAGTTTTGAGATTCATTACAAAATGTAAAATGTTTGCACACACTTGTCTGTTACACCTGTGTTGGATGGTCTGACATCATTTGCAGACTGCAGCACTGGCACGCGTTAATCTGTAAGGCTATTTTGGGAAGTCTGTCTCCATATTTTCAAACTTATATCTCCCAAAAAAGTGCATGTGGTTATAGTCTTTGGTCGCAGACTATAACTTCTTTCTGTCTGTCTGTCTGTCACCTTTGGCACCACAGAATGAAGACATTTTAGGGAACGAAAGCTATAATTACCTGGACTTGTTTTGAAAGATATAAGTTTGCATATATGAAAGCAAGTGTCACCAAAATGAAAATGAAGGATCTGTTCTCACTCAGCACATTCAAATGGCTTTTACATGAGTTAAAACCAGAAAAATCAGGCCGCAGATTTGCCTGATCGATGTAAAAAATCTGATTTGAAAAGCGGTCTATGTATTTTTATGTTGCTTGTTTAATCCTAATTTGTAGTGGTGCCTGTCGAAGGCCAAGCCAAAGTTATTTTTAATTTGTATTCTTGGTTAAATAGAGGCTTAACTGAACAAATTGTTCGCTTTGATGATAATGTATTTTTACGTAGAAGAGACATGTCGCAGTGTATTTTCCTTTATCCCTACAATCGTGGAGCCCTAATCAAAACAGACCCACTTTTACTCAAACTCTTTCTACTATTAGTGAATAGAAAAGTCTTATTACTGTATATTTTGGCTGTAAATGCTGGAGTTTTCTCTCTGCGTCCTGCGCTAATGTGCGCTTTGGGACGCGGCCCAAGTTCTGACAGCTCGTCGCACTTTTTCTTTGTCACCGAGCCACAATTTCACACACTTTGTAACACACCGAAGTCACTCGACATAAACGAGACGAGAGAGTGAATAAAAAGCAGCACTTCCATGTTTTTAACGCTCGGCCTTTATACTGTTTTGTGACGCTTTAGCCGGACGGCTTGTTAGCTCCGTGCTAACGATTCTGCTGCCTCATCACTCGCAACATACTCACTACTTTGCCACTTAATTCTTCTTAAAGTCCCAAACCTGAAAGCGACGCGAAGATAAACATACTTACTATGTTTTCTGCCATGTTTGTCGGGTCTGCTCTCCCGGTTCCTGACACGGACAGAGAAGTTAAAGAAGAAATTCGGCGTTTACAAAAGCGAGACTCAACTCCATAACTCAGCTCGGCGCTGTGAGGGCAACCAGAGCGGACCAGGGGATTTCCTGTTACTTAGCGGAAGTGGACTCCGTTTTTCAGGATAAAAGTCGCGCGTCATAATAGAAAAAGAGACGAGGGACTTTGATACGTATATTCAAGTGAATGTCAAAAATCGAATGTTATGTAGTTTAATTCAAAATGGTAACCCTTCATACATGCTATACTTATGATTTTGTTTTGAGGTTAACTTTTTAAAAATAGATCCAAAAAGTACGTATTATTATTTAAAGTATATGTTAACATTATTAAGTATTTATTTGTTCTAATTTCCAACTTTTTGAACAAAAGTCTTCCATAAAACAACTATTTAAGCAAGTGTTTATTTGTCATTGTGAACACAGCACAGCACAGCACAGCACACAGGGCACCACAACCAAATGTGACCTTGGCATTTGACCCACCCGTGAAGGGGCAGTGGGCAGATTTTGGGGACCAGCTGCCCCAGTTATGGAATTATGCATTGACTAAAATGTTTCAAATAATAATATATATTTATTCAGATTACTCTATCAAATTATGCATGATTTTCCTTAGTAAAAGCTTTCTTAGTAGCTAAATTTTATTACAATACTGTTTTACATGATTCGACACCTGCTGATATCACAAAGCCTGTTGGTTTTGGTGTAGTGTTGAACATAAAAATTTATCAACGTAAGCTATATTTGCAATCATACATTCAGCTTGAACAAAATGCACTGTAGTGTCAGTTTATATGCAATTGTTCTCAATAGTTTTATCTGCAAATATGTTTCATAAAATATTCACGCACACGTAGCAGCGTGTGCAAACTCATCCGTTCCACATTGTACTCACATATTCTCTTAGAGACAGCATTTATTTTTAAACTGCTGCACATCTTATGCACATTTATTGCACAAAAATACATTCCACTATTGAGATTTTTCTCTTTTTTTAAGCTTTATTTTGATCTCATCCTGTAGAGAACAAACACTTTACTTCAGACATTGATCACAAACTGTCCATGGTGTTGTGTGAGTTTTCAAATATTTTCAAGTTTGTCATTTCCCAAGTATACAGGACATAAACTTGCAGGTCTGTGACCTTTTACTGCAACAATTCCAAAAGATATAGGGAGCTGTATGTGCTTAAATAGGGTGAGAATAGACATAAATAATCATACTTGTGCAAAACACATGCCTTGTTTATTTTTACTGTGCAGATTTTTGACTCACAGTGGCATAGGGTAGAGGTTTTTGCTGTATTTTTACAGCTTAACTCTCTAAAGATAAACTAACTGAAAAGGAAAGTGGACAAAAGAGATAAACAGAAATAAACACACAATGCCAGCACATCAGGG
Source organism: Distichodus sexfasciatus (assembly GCA_032718565.1). Taxonomy (NCBI): domain Eukaryota; kingdom Metazoa; phylum Chordata; class Actinopteri; order Characiformes; family Distichodontidae; genus Distichodus; species Distichodus sexfasciatus. Next base: position 84,226 of record JAVGVS010000622.1, on the reverse strand, counting down.
GCGAAGTAAAGGAGGAACATTAAACTTGAAAAGCTGGCTTAAAAAAGATATCTACAGATTCAACAGGCAATTGAAATGTAAGCTTTTCTCATACTTTTACAATGAAATACACACACACACAAATATGTAGAGATAGTAAGAAATGAAAATTAGACTAGAAGACTGAAAGATGATGAGAAAGAAAGGTATAGAAACTAGAGATGGACATGAGAAGAAGGAATATGCAATGACCATGAGGATGAACAGCTACAAGATAAACTAAAAATGCAAGTAAATGAGACGAAACAGTTGAACACTGATTTCCGATTCCACAGCCTTCTGGGAATGCTACACATGGAGAAATATTTGGAGAAAATATGAATAAAGTTGCTCAACACAACTTTTTGACTCATTGGACAGATACAGACACTTTCTATATTTTCATCCATGATACGCAAGGTGACAGCAAGACTGTGAGAGGAATTTGGCAAAATATTTTGTCTAATTTTGTTCCCTGAGAATATTTGGGGAAATTTTGTATCGTCAAATCAAAGGACAGGGTGGTGAAAACAAAGATTGATGAAAATCAAAGACTGATATTAATATGTTTTCATTCCTTAAGACTTTTTTAACTGCAAAATTTCCACCAATTTGCATTGATATCACTATCACTCAGCAGGTGTCCCACCTCTACAGGATTACAATCATTTTTTGGGTAATCTCGGCCATGATGGATTAAGCTCCAAGATGGCGTTGGAGGAGCCGAGACACGTGAAACGAGAAGCCAAGCGTTTCACGGGCGTGTCACTTTGACTCACTCTGAGGCAGGCTTGCTTACAGACGTTTCAAGTTCTGTTTCGAAAGACAGGAGGACAGAGAGAAAGAAAAAGAAACAGAATAGAAAGAGAGGCCTGATAACTTGGCGATAGTTCTAAAACAACGGTGCACAATCTGATTGAACAACATCTGTTGTCCTACAGTATGAGCAGAAAGAGATTTTTGGCTGCTGTAAAAGAAAGAGACCAAAAGAGGACAGAGATATTTTTTTCAGACTTTTTCAGATTTTTTTCTATTTTTGTATTTGTTGCTCTTTTTTTTCCCTGTGTTGTGGTTAAAATGTTGGCTCCTCTGGAGCCCATGACCTGGGTGGAGGCAGGTGGTTCGGAGAGGATGGAGGGACAAAAAGAGGGGTCTAAAAAGTACAAAATAGATGATGAAAAGATGGAGGAGCTCAGATGATGCCGTACTGAGCCAACTCGTGCAGCTCCAAATGGCTGAAGGCCTCCCAAGGGCAGATTACTGTGATGTCTGAGAGAAAAAAGGACACAAATTCAGTCAAATCATATCTACACATTCATAATAAACAATCAAAATAAGCAATTTCCCTTCTTGAATAAATGTGTTCATTCAAAGTCTCTACATTTCATAATAAAGAGTACGATTTAGATTTTTCATCAATTTTTCATATTGAAACTGTTAACAACATAGTTGTAGGCGGAATACTAATTGTATCTCTTTCTTCTTCTATATTATAGTTTATATTTTATATTCTACTGCTAGTTTAAAGTGTATATTTTATATTCTATTTTTACATTGCTTATTCTATGTGCTTTATTTGTTCTTTGTTCCTTGTTCTTTGCACTGTTAGAACTGGAGCCACGTTGTCTTGTCTCTCTGTATACACAGCATAAAGCAGAGATGACAATAAAGTTTACTTTGACTTTGTCTTTGATTTATTTGAAAATCATTATTAGCTGTTGTGAGTGTCTAAATACTTTTATTTATCCAAGAAAACAAAAATTAAACTCTGGAATTTTCTGGAAATGTTTTTGAAAGGTTTGTTGCAGTATTAAGCTTGTTTACTGGCTTCATACATGTTGATAATTATTTGATATTATATACATTATATATTATATTATTTTTACGTTTTATCATAATCGATTCGAGGATGAATTAAATTTTACGTAATGACATATGTGGACATTGCATATAAACTCATAACATTTTATTATTGCATAAAATTGTTTATTTTGAAATTAAGTGCATTTCATATAATCCATCATGAATTTTGCACAATCTAAGATCTTGCAAGTTTTCAAGTTACTTAATATTTACTAAAAACACTCTCAATTCACCATATTTTCTTAAGTCGTTTCTTTAAAAAAAAGTTCTTACATAAGAAACTTAAGACCTTAAATGTTGTTAATAATTAGGCTCATTTCACCTGAAATAGAATTTTTGCTCAGGTGTACCTTTAATTAAAACTGTCAACTTGTAAGAAAATGTTTCATTCTGAACTCCAATGTGTACTGTATAATTCTCACTAAGGTTTTGTTGATTGTCAGGAATATTAGCTCCTCAGTTATAATTTCTGCCCCTTGTCCCTTTAATTCATTGAGGGTGTTTGGATGAAAATCTGTCAGGAATTTTACTTTCTACACATGGCCAGTTTAATCTCTCCTCAACATCCACTGAGTTTTCACAAAGGTTCTGACATTCAGCAAAGTTTTCTTATTTGCGATTTGTCCTTAGTTAAGAACACATTTACAAATGGAGATTCTTACCAATATACACATGTACAGTTACTGTTTATAGTATCAATCTTTTAAGAACATATCGTTCTATATGTTTAACATGTTACTGGTTAGTTTATCGTAATATTTCTTCAACTTAATCTGTTTTCTTCTAATTTCTAATTTTTGGATTTGTCTTAGAATCGTTTCGGGTCAATTTCACTACATGTTGTACTTGTATAACTATGTTATGTGGCAAATAAAACATCTTCAATCTTGAAAACGGTGACGAGAACAAATTTAATTGCATGTCTGTTTGTGCAAAACATCACGACTTTACCTTTGCTGAATTTAAGAATTATTTTTTCTTAAAAACAGTTAGTGAACGAGCCCAGTTATAGGCTTTGTTTAAGCTTGGTTTAACTTAAAGTTTAGTTTAATTTGGGACTGAACGATGCTGTAAGTGTGCACACTGCTGAAACGCACTTTTCCATTTGCTTTGACCACAACGTCCACAGTTAACAGATAATTTGCCCACGAACATTAATTTATTTGTATACATTTTATATATTTTTCTGTTTTATATGTGTTGGTTAAAACAGATCTTTTAGGAGACATGTGAGAAAGTATGTTTCCTAAAATGTCTATTTTTAAGAAACCATATCGTTCTGTATAATTTATTTTTTTAGATTTAGTTTATTGTAACGTTTCTGTAACTTAGTTTTTATTTTGTATTTTAATTTGCACTGGCTTTCCATAATAGTCACAGTTATCCCGTAATAGGCACGTGTACAAATGCTGTTCACAGTATAAATGTCTATTTTACGACATAAAACAAAATACTTTATATATATTCCTATACGTGTCAGTTTATTGTGTGTTAATCAGCATTTACATTTATAACCATATATGTGTGATTATGAAATTAGGACTTTTCCGTTTCTGGATTTAAGAACTAATTTTTGTCTTAAAACCTAAAACGTAAAACCTTAAAGTTGAGTTTACATTGGGACAGAGCGATGGTGTAAGAGAGCACACTGCTGAAAAGCACTTTTCCATTTGAACCCAGTCCCGTGTCTGTAAGCAGCTTGGTAGAAGAAGTGTCTGCTCGAAGCCATGTAATCTCACTGATACACTTTATGACGAGTCATGGCCAATGCGAAAAGCTGTATCAGGTGTAATGCGCGCACAAGGACTCGCAGCAAGGACGTCTAAGAATAAACGGGTGAATGGCGTTGACGCAGAGACTAAAACTCATGTGATGAAGGTGATGAAGGTGATGAACACACACTCACCTGTGCCTAAACCTTCCATCCCGGGAATGTCGTCACCGAAGCTGGTGGAAGAACAGATCAGCATATGATATATCACCAAAACACTACAGCACTGCAAAAACTAAACAATTACGCTTATTTGGTATATTCTAAACATATGTCAATAATATAATATAATATAATATAATATAATATAATATAATATAATAT
>JAVGVS010000622.1:0-50282 GCA_032718565.1 Distichodus sexfasciatus | reverse complement strand
TATAAATGCAGAGTTCCGGGGTTTAATGTTAATATCAATGCATTTTGGTTTTTGAGCATTTTGGTCTCTTCTCCTTGTGTCCCAAAGATATTTCCAAAACCAAAAAATGAATAATAGATATGTCTGGACCTAAAACAGTCCCAATGCAAAACACACCTGCCTGAGGACTGTAGATAGTTTTTGAAGGTGATATGAATTAATCAAACAAGGCTAGCTAGTAAATAGTAGTCAAGAATAAAGGGAAAAATGCAGTATGTGCTGTTTTATTTGTGTCCATTGAGACAGCAACAATTTGAATAACAGTTTTATCACCATAGTGTTATTCTGTTTTACAGAAATCTGCTTTATTACCTTTGTACAGTTCCACATGCTGACTCAGACTGTGTAAAACAAGTTCAAATGATTCTGTTCTGTATTCCTGCTTTGAGGTGGGTCTTTTTATACTCTGTCTGAAGGGTGAAGCTGATAGTATGCATAGAAACGGTGATTAAAATGTATGTATGGGAACTGTGATACACTCTCATTTTTTGCCTAGCAGAGAACTTGTCAGGTTTTTGGAAAACGTCCAGTTCTTGGTAACATCACTGTGGTGCCAAATTTTCTCCACTTGTTAAATGCTGTCTTCACTTTGTTCTATAGTGTATTTAATGGCGTGGAAATGACCCTTATCCTGACTGATACAGCTCTTGCTAGACCACTGTCTTTTGCTATAAGATGCAAGAAGTGCTCAAGTAAATGTGAAGAAAGTTCTACTTGGAGACCTGCACTTTATCTGCATCCATTCATTATTTTTTGGGTTTTGGAAATACCTTTGGGGTCAGAAGGAAAATAATCCAAAATGGTGTGCACTAACTCCTGTTTAACAGGACTTTGAAAGTGAGTTATGCCTAAAATATTTGTTTTTTAGTTGGATTGTGCATGTTATAGTCTCCATCACCGGGCATTTTAACATGGGTGTTTAGACTTTTTGGGGCAGATAGTAGGGCCTGTGTCCACCAAACATGTTGTTGCTAAGTTACGAAAAACGTCATTGGGCGCCTCCACGTTTGTTCCTTTGAGATCAGTAGTTTAGCCGACATCAAGATTATCGAGATTATCTTTACTGTTAGTGGGTTCTTGACTGTGTATGTCCCGCCCTTTCCTCAGTTTTGACTGGCTTGCAAGAGAGAAGTGACACTGATGAGCCCAGCGCTGTTCTAATAGTTTAATAGATTTCAACTTGAAGTGCTCTGAGCAAAAAAGACCTCTCCACCGACAAGACGCTTAGCACTCTGAACACTGAAGCTCATAGGATTTCTATTAGAAAATAGGAGGCACCAGCAGAAAAAAAGCTCATTTGGCCCTGCAATCAGTCAAAAGGTTGCCAGTTCCCGAACCGGTAAAGGTACCACAGAGGTACTCAAGGGCAAGGTACCGTCCACAAGAAAGCTGCCTTCATGAATGGGTCAAATGCAGAGGTCACATTTGCTTGTGGTGCACTGTGTGCTGTGGTGTGTTCACAATGAGAAATAATCAATCATTTTTAAATCCACTGTCACTTTTTAAGTTCTGACCAAACATTTACAAAGTGGCATCATCTGTTAAAGCAGTTTATAGACACAACTCACGACAGAATACATTATTAATGACGTCTTGCTTTTTCCTCTCTTTGCCCTGTGGTGTAAACCCATTTTTAGACCCGACTGGGAAAGATGAAATATTAATGTGTAATTTTTATGTACGGTTTAATCTGTACTGCCAGTTCATTTCTGTGCATATATATGTTGCTGAGCTCTAATAAGTACCTTTTCATTGAGACATTTACGTCGATTCCAGCGAGTTCCCGGCTCCTTGTCCCACTGCAGGGCTGATTATATTACCTATAGATCCAGCATCCTCATTTTACCAGCAGGACACATCATTTGATCCGTAAAGAGGACACACCCGCAGTGCGGAGACTTTATCTTAACAGACTCGACCCAGCTGCTTAAATCACACGAGGGCACAACTTGAAACCCAAGGAGGAAGAGAAAGAGGCTCTACTTTATAGCTCGGTTTAAATCAGAATGCAACAGTCAACGGATTTTGAAAAGCATTCAACATTTGCCACAAAAGACTCTTTTTTGATGTACTCTGTTAGTACGTTACTGTTTTTAAAATTGGTACCTTTGTCAACATCACGTCATGTTTCTGAGGGAACTAGATAACGATGAGGTTGTGCAACTCTAAGGCTTATGTCACATGAGCAGTAAATGATATGATGTGTCCATTTTCAGGGCAGTGATTGTAAGAACAATGCTATGCAACGAAATGTAAACACAATGACTCCAGCAGCAGCGGTCTGGAAAGAATGATCACACACACACAAAGCAAATTCACTCAAACGTAGATACACATAGAATACACAGAAACAGGTAAACATGTCTCACATACAAAGGCACATACAGACCCTTTCCAAAAAATTAGAATATCATGGAAAAGTTTATTTATTTCCATAATTCCATTCAAAACGTTAAACTTTCATCGATTATAGATTCAGGGCCCACAACTTAAAACGATTTCAACTACTTAGTTGTTTCTTTGTACATAATTTGGGCTTCCAGCTCATAAAACCCACAAAAACGTGAATTCAAAAAATTAGAATACTGTGAAGACATCAGCCCAAATTTTACAGGGCATGAATGTTTTAAACTGAGTGTCACACACAACTCATCCACTAAACTCAAAGCACACCAATTCTGAGCCTGAGCCAACGTCGGAAGCGTCTCAACTGGGCCAAGGAGAAGAAGGACTGGACTGTTGGCCAGTGGTCCAAGGTCCTCTTTTCCAATGAAAGTAAAGTGTGCCTTTCATTCAGGAATCAAGGTCCAAGGGTTTGGAGGAAGACAGGTGAGGAACAGAACCCAAGCTGCTTGAGGTCCAGTGTGAAATATCCACGGTCAGTCATGATTTGGGGTGCAGTGTCTGGTGCAGGTGTTGGTAAACTCTGCTTTCTTAAATCCAAGGTCACTGCAACAGTCTACCAGAATGTTTTAGGGGACTTCATGATTCCTTCTGCTGAGGATCTGTATGGAGATGCAGATTTCATCTTCCAGCAGGACAGGGCCCCTGCCCATACCACCAGAAGCACCAAAACCTGGTTTGATGGCCATGCCATCACAGTGCTTGACTGGCCAGCCAACTTGCCGGACCTAAACCCCACTGAGAATCTATGGGGTATTATCAAGAGGAAAATGAGGTCCACCAGACCCAAAACCAAAGAAGAGCTGACAGCAAGCATCAAGGAAATCTGGGCTTCCATAACTCCCAGGCAATGCCACAGGCTGATTGCCTCAATGCCACGGCACATCAAGGCAGTGATTAAGGCAAAGGGATTCCCAACCAAGTACTGAAGGTTGACATATCGTTTTGAAAGTACCATATTTTGATTGATTTGATGTGATCCTAATTTCTTTCTTTTTTTCTGCAAAAACTGAGAAGTAAATGGTGATGTCTTCACAGTATTCTAATTTTCTGAATTCCTGTTTTCGTGGGTTTTATGAGCTGGAAGCCCAAATTATGTACAAAGAAACAACTAAGTACTTGAAATCGTTTAAGTTGTGGGCCCTGAATCTATAACCTATGAAAGTTCAACGTTTTGAATGGAATTATGGAAATAAATAAACTTTTCCATGATATTCTAATTTTTTGGAAAGGGTCTGTACACGTGTAATGGTTAGGGAGTTGACCCCCATGATCAGAAGGTCACCGGTTCAAGTCCCGGACCGGTAAAGGTACCACTGAGGTGCTCATAAGCAAGGTACCATACTCAAGGACTGTTTCCCGGGTGCTACATGTCAGCTGCCCACTGCTCCCACACGGATGGGTCAAATGCAGAGGTCAGAGGTGTTGTGCTGTGAACAACATAAAGATGGGAACGTGGATCAGATATCGGTCTGATAATGATTCAGAGAGCTGGGTCTGGTATCGGTGGCATTGGAGCCAATCTGTAAATGCGGCCACGCTTAATTGGTTCTGCATGGGAAGTGTTACTGCGGTAAAGCTGGTTTATTGTTCAATGTTCACAATAATTCCTACATATTGATATGACAATGAGCAGAACGAGCAACACAACACACTACAAGCCCAAAAGCACATCACACCATTCTACAGTTTAATTTCCTTGACAACACCAGCTCTCTCACAATCTCTGTGTTCCTGATGCTTTTAGCGCCGCAGGATTAGGGAGCGTCACTAAATTACACAACTGTGTTTAAAGGAATCATGTTTGAGATGTTATTTTAATAATAAATCATTTAGCATATACATATGGCTGTGTAATTATTACATTGTTTTAGTATTAAAAGTCAAGTAGTTCCTTAAGAAGAACAGAATAATCTGTCACGTATTCAGACATTTATTAATCTGATAATGAAAGAGTGTATGTCTTTGTGAATGTTAAAATAACTGCAGGAAACACACAGATGTAGTGGCAGACAGGTGAGGCGGAGTTACATGAAAACACACACTGAAGTATGTTTTTAAAGGGAAAAAAAAAGAATAATATGTACAGAATTTTTTTTAAATGGTGGTGGTCTAGTGGTTAGGATGCTTGCCCGTGGACCAAAAGGTTGTGGGTTCGAGTCTTATCTCCAACAGTACCATCGTTGGGGCCCTGGGTAACCATATTAACCCCAAGTTGTTCTAGGGAGACTGTCCCTGACATTAGGAAAACGGAGGTTGCTCTGGGGTGTGTTTCCCAAACGCGTAGTTGCTAACGTACGGCTAACTGTGTTAGAAACACTATGTTAGTTAGTTAGTTAACTTAGTTAGCAATTATGCTTCTGGGGAACGCACCCCTGCTACGTTCACACCAAGAGCTACTAATGCTGTAAAACTGCCGGAAGTAATTGACTTTCTATTAATAAGATGTCAAAGTTTGGGCGACTAGAGCGACAAAAAAAGTTGATGACAGCCTAACTTTATGCAAATTAGTTCTAACGCGTTTTGACTGTAAACGACTGGCATCCAATCGGAATGTAGACGTTCTTCTGCATATATATTAGGGATGCAACGGTACAGTGTGCCCACGGTTCGGTACGTATCACGCTTTTTAGCCCACGGTAACGGTACAGTTTTGTGGCGTGGATTTACGAGAAGAAAATTCAGATATTCTCTGAGATTATAAGGTCGCAAATCTGCCAGTTTCTTCTCATAAATCTGCCACTTCAATCTCAGAGAATATGTTACTTCTCGTAAATCTACGACTTTAATCTCATAATTTCTTAGTTTTTCTTTTAAATCTACAATGGGCGTAAATCCGTCATAGCGACTGAGAACTTTAATCCCTGAGAACGCGTACACAACGACCACGTTTTAAAATGTATAGTTTAATGTCGGGCGTAGCGAACTATCGCGGTTCACCCGGGCGTATCAAATCGAACAGGGCAAGCCCTAGTGTGAACGTAGCGTAACAGCGTTTCGTAAATGCAGTAAATTCAAATGTAAAAATGATAAAATAACCAACATGGGCCAGATTTACAGGTTCTGAAAGTCAGTTTCGATAAATTTTTTGATGAAGCATGAAGAATGAGCCGTCCAACATGACAAAACTTTAAACAAAAATTCCCAGCCTAACACTCCCAGTCACGTTGCCACAGAGCTGTGATGTAATGGTTGCCTTAACCAACCTTTTCCTGGAACTTGCTGCTCTGAAACGACAGCGCGACATATCAACTCTCAACATGCAAATCACACGGGCAACGGCAAAAGACGCAGGAATTTTCCTACACGACCGGCTCTGAGTGTGAGATTTCTCCACAACACTTCCATGAAAACGTCTTCAATTATGATTTTTATTTTGGCAATATATACAGTTAGATTTATGAATTATTCAAGGACATGAAGTGAAATATCAAGACCTACATGATATGTGGAAGCAATTTAAATCACGTGTTTGGAGAGAGGTGAGGAGCTCTGTAAAAATGTGATCCATAGAAATCTGTATATCATTTCTTCATTCGTTTTTCAAATTAAAACAAAAATGTACAAAACCAAAATAAAAAACATTATTAACCACTGTTAACCGGTTTGCCATTTTACGCTATAAAAATGAAGTAACAAACAGAAAACACTCGAGTTGCATTTTGCTTTTCTGTCAAACACAAGAGTCGGAATCACAATAGAATCTCAGATGAAGACGAGTAAAAATGTAACTGAGCAAATCAAGGGTATCCATTACTAAAAATAAATAAATTAAGTGATATAAATATATTTTTATTTGGCCTCATCTAACAGTCTCTTACTCCCAATAAAAAAGCAAAAGGAATTACACTTACGTTTTACACTTATGTGCAAAACGGGAAATCATTAAAAAACTGTGCAACATTCGTTCATTCGCGTTCACATTAAAACCAAAAATGAAAAAATGAAAAAAGACCACACATGTTCAATATTCATTTCCAAAATCAAAATTAAAAAAATGGATAACGAGTCATTTTCCGATTTCCCGTTGTGCCGTCAAGACAAAAATGGAAAAAACGGAAAACAGCCAATTTTCCATTTTTGTTTTATTTTTATTTATTCTATTAAGTGTCCCTTTTACTTATTAAACATATTTAACATTCAGTTTATTATAAATAATCTGGTCGTGCCACTTGTGTTCGATGAAATAACCAAAATGGTCCGTGTATTTTGAAAAACGGTTTGTTTTCTGATATTTTGACTTTGGACTTTATATTAAAAAACAAATTACCTGTCGTTTTTGTTTTTTAGATTATTGATTCCAAAATGAAAAATGAACGGCCAAAATATCGAAATATTTTTTTCATTTTTGGTTTTAATGTGAAAAACGAATGAGCGAATGATACACAGATTGTAAAAAATGTGTATAATTTGTTCATTCCATATTCAATTAAGAATCCAACAGCTGAAAAATTTTAACGATTCTTTTCCTCTGTTAGTCTAGTTAATCACAAGCTATTTTTCGTAGTTTGGTCTTTAGGTTTAGATCAAAAATAGGACATGGAAAGAAATCGGCCTGGTGAAGCTGAACTTGATTTTGATATTTAATTTAAAAGTTACTGTTGTCTTGCATTTGCACTGAGTACCGACTCAGTAACGCTACTTCTCAGTTTGATGTAGTTTGTTTTGCTAGCTCTGACGGATAATCACGGCGAGTTACGCATTGCTGGTGGGGAGCTAAGTTACGTATTGGGGAGCAGAGTTTAACTCTGAAAGAAGATGATATTATAACCGAAAAAAACTGCAGAATATTCCAGGAATTGTACTTTCATCTAAAATATTTCATTTACTCTGTAGAACTGTACAGATGGATGTTTGATTTATTAAGCTTATTAAACTAATGAAAAAAAGACCAAACTACGGAAAACAGCCCGTCATTTGTTTGTTGGTATTGTACTAACAAAAGAAAAGTTATATAATGAATCGTTTTTTAATTTTGTGATTTTGAATTCTTAATTGAATATGGAATGAACGAATGATACTTGCGACTCTTTATTCCTTTCTTTCATTTTGCTTTCAATAAGAAAATATTGGAGGAAAAAACAATTTTGGGTTTCGTTTTTAATTTGAACAAATGATAAATGATACACGATGATAATTTTATGAGATGCATGACTCAAACAGGCACTTACCCATTCAGTTACACAGTACTGCTACGGTACCGAATATTTACAGGGATTTTGGCTGACAGCGAACTCAATCTGACACAAAATCACTGTTTTACACGTGCGCTAGAGCCCTCATTTCCTACATATTGCTGATTTTTAGGCCAGCAAGTACAACAAGAGGGAATCGGTCTCTATACAATATCAGTCTTGCTCATTTTAACAGCATCGAAGGCAAGTTCCGCTTGTCCAATATAATTTTATATCCATATCCATCACATCAGGTGACTTCCTGGTCCTGTGTCATGCAGCACACAGTCATGCCGGCGTTTCCCGCTCAGTGGCATTGTGGGAAAATCTTCACACAATGGCAAAATCCGTGATGAGCCCCTACATGATTGAATTTGTTGTTCTCTTTGGCACGAGGAGCGATCCATGGGCAGGCTGGGAAATTTATCAAGTGTTTTGTAAAGACAAAATCAAATCAAAGTTGTGACGAGTCTGGAGCAGATCTGATCCGTTTCTTCACCACTGAGGTTTCCTGTGCACCCCGTTGCCCTAAATGGAGAAAAAAAAAGTATTTAAGATCGTTTTTGGTGTTGATTTTAGTTACGATTCTTTACTAACTTAGAAAACAATTAACATGTTCACACTTGAGGAGCTGGAACACCGAATTAACACCTTTACTTGCTTAAACATGAATGTTCTCCAGGAGAGAGAATTTTCCAAGATTTGATCGATATCAATGCCATTGTCGATTCTGTCTATCAATCCAATTCCTTATCAATTGTCTTTAATTTTCAGGGAGCAATTTGGGAGGTAAGACACCAAGAAGTTGTGGCTTCAAATCCCAAATTCTCCAGCACAACCATCACTGGGACCCTGAGCATGACCCTTAAGCCCAAGTTGCTCTCTGGGTGTTCTCACTACGTTGGAAATACTCTGCCCTCGCTCCACTCTGCTTTCACACTCGCTTGACTCAAACACCTGAACCCCAGCGTTGAACACCGGTGGAGACATTTCTTGGCCGCAGTGCTCAGAGTGCTTCAAGTTGAAATCTGTTCAGCTTTTAAAACAGCCCTACACTTGTCAATGTTGCTTCTCTCTTGCTAGCCAATCGAAATCGAGGAAGGGGCGGGACATACGTCGGCGGTACTCTCCCCTCTCTCTGTTTACTTGCACGGTTTATTTCATGCACCCAATCCCTACGTCTCGAAGACATGAGTATCTAGTTCAAACTAGAACTAATGCTAATGCTAAGATGCCATTTCTCTCCATCCTGTCGGCTAGGCTAGCAATCTCAAAGAAACACGCTGAAATAGGAACTAACGTGGACGTGCCCGATGGTGCTTTTGGTAACGTGAGCGTTGAGAGAAAGCGCTCCGTGAGTGAGGGTTTTGACCGCTCTCAGTGGAAAAAAAAGCATTTGGTGGACACAGTGCCCTATTTTTGTGCCACAATTTGGAGCACGCAGTGGAACTTTGGCGAGCAAAATATCTTTTCTTGTCTTTACCTCATTTATCGGCATCAGTATCGGCAGACTGAAGTTTGGAAATATCGGATATCGGCATCGGCCAATAATTCCCTTACCGTGCATCCCTAAGGAAAATCTAACTATGTATGTTGTAGAAACTAGTGATCTCAAAGTACACATGATTACACCACAACCACGAACTAAACATGTTTTGGATCAGACTAGTCATGGGCCAGTTTACGGTTTCAAGGTTCCATTTAATGCTCCAAAGATTCTATATGTTGTTTGAAAAAAGTTGGTTCTTTTTAACTGGGATATTTTGCTATACCACAGTTTAGAGCTGTAATCACAACACCATCACACCTTGAAACCATACTTTTGCTTAAATAATCATACCGGCTCACGCCTAGATCAGACATTACAGCCACAAACTTCCCATCACCACAGATACACGGAAGACAAAGTACTTTCCAATGCCACCTGAAAAGGAAAGGAATATAACGGGAGATGAAAATAGGGAGAAGTGTCCAGCATGCAGAACGGACTGGAGAGAAAGAGTCAGAGCCCCATGAAGATAGAGACGGACGGCGGTCTGAGGACGGAAGAAAGTTCAGACTTTAGAGTGAAAAAAAGAGGGCGTTGATGGTGCGTACGTTGGTGGCGGGAGCGTGTCCGAGGCCGGAGCCGTTGCTCTGGGTGGAGGGGCTGCTGCTGGCGCTCTGACCGTGCTGCTGGGGGCCGAGGCTGGCGCGAGGGATCACCGCGTCGTAAGACATCTCCGCCTGCTGCTGGGACCACCGATGTGGAGTGGTGGTGGGGGGGGAAAGGAGGAGTGTGTGTTTATGTGTGTGAGATGTACAGTACGAGGCGGTGCTCATATCTACTAGAGCTGGGCAACTGATCGAGAATTTATCAAAATCGGAATTCGGAACCTTTAATCAACGTAATCTTGTTTGTGGCGATTATTCGAATTGTTTTCAACGTATCAATGATTTTCTTCAGTTCTTTTGAAATGATAATTAAGCATATTTACATAATGTTTTGTGAACTGTACGGGCTAAAACAAACAAACAAACAATTTTTTTCTTTAATCTTAAAGAAAAATCGGCTAAGATTAAAGAAAAAAATTGTTTGTTTGTTTGTTTTAGCCCGTACAGTTCACAAAACATTATGTAAATATGCTTAATTATCATTTCAAAAGAACTGAAGAAAATCATTGATACGTTGAAAACAATTCGAATAATCGCCACGAACAAGATTACGTTGATTAAAGGTTTAATCTGATGTTCAAATAATCGTGATATTGATTTGGGTTGATATTGCCCAGCCCTAATATTTACACAAATACAAATCATTTATGAAACATCACCCTCACTGGATTGTGGGTCATCTGACATGTTTATGACTGAACTCAACCAGACATTTTATGAAAAACAAAAATTAAAATCAAAATATTTCAATAAAAATATAGCCCCGACTCGATATAAAGCCACATTGTAATTAGTATGAAGTCTGATCAATGTTTTCATTTTGGATCGATGCTCTGGACTCACTTATCGTTAAACCAATATATCAACGTAGACTGATGTATCGTTACACCACCAGTTATTCAAGATTCAACATATATATTTAATCAATCATAAAAAGATAAATGATGACTGACCTGTCATGTTAATATAATTACATCACTTCAGCTTAATACTCTAATAAGTACAACTCATTTTTCTGTTACAACTTAGCTTTTTAAGTCAGTTCATGATTCAAGATTATATTTTTATTTTGAATCAATGCTATGAGGTTCGTGATCGTTGAATGGATGCATCAGTGTCACCTCTAGACTTACTTCCTTCATTTGCTTAAACTTAAATAAATCAATGTAGACTTATTTCAACTTAAAATAAACATTTGAGCAACTTCAACTAGTGTTTATGATAGGGATGTACCGATCCGATACGTGGATTTGATATCGGTCTGATAACGACTCAAACAGCTGGACCGGGTATCGCTGGCATTGGGCCGATCTGTGGAGCCGATCTGTAAACTGTAGGTTTTCTACATGTGCATACGTGTGTACGCTCAGTTCGCTCGACATTCACGCTGATTCCTACATATAGAAATAACAATCAGCAGAACTATATGTATAAGCAAATGATATTCTTTTATTTTCTGTGACAACACCAGCTCTTGCTCGCCATCTTTGCGTCCCTCGCTGTGTTTGTTAGCGCCCGCGTCTCTCACAGGGAAGTCCAACATTCACAAAAGTCTACCAGTTCCGTCAAATCTTCCCCTTTATTACGGACAAAACTTATATTTTAGCAGATAAAGAGCAAAAACGACCAGCGTTCTGCTCACAGTGCAGCCGTTTACTCCATGTTTTCATTGTTTATTCCGAGACGCGAGTTTGACGTGGTGTTGTGTGGAACGCCGTTAGGCCAAAACACTCTCGTGTGGAACGCCATTATGTCAAAAATGAGTCCAAAATGAGGTGTAGGCCAAAATTAGTAAAATATTCAGAAATACTTTTTTTTTTTTTTTTTTTTTTACATTTTATAGTGTTAGAGAGTAAAAAATAAATATAGAAAGACGCATTATTTGTTATATAATAATTGTATTCTATATCCAGATGGATTCCAAATGGATAAAGAAGTGTGTCCACCCGCACTGACCTCATTTTTCTTCATAGAACTAAGCCATAAAATATCTCTTCATCCAATAAAACAGACACTGTCCTTACGCCCTAAACACAACATCATAAGGTGTGTATGGATAACTTCTACACAAACACTATAAAAAGTCTAATAACAAAGGTATAGTCAAACGCCCCAAATTCTCTCAGGACTGTAAATGTATAAAAGCCTGGTATCAGATCGGTACTCTGGAACCGCCGATACTCAAAGCCAAAGTAGCTGCATCGGTACTGGAATTGAATAACTTGGATCGGTGCATCCCTAGTTTATGAAGTTAGGTTTTTAAACTTTGAGATTGTGATGTTTCAATGAAAGGCAATCATCTCTTTTAACAAAAATCTTCCTCATGTTGAATATAAAGTGACATTACTATACGCATGTCCTTTGATTCATGTTTTAATATTGGATTGATGCTCTGGACATGTTGATCGCTGGATCACTTTATCAGTGTGGATCAATGTGTCGTTACAGCCCTTGTGCTCCAAGTCGGGAAACAGTATTTACAGTATTTTATCATCAGGTGTTCATATCACCATTATTACTGGAATGTGTATGAGCCAAAAACAACAAAGCTGTAGTGTGCGCTCGCAGGCCTTCATAGGCAAAGCAGGGACGGTAAATTATTTGAACAAACTCACGTTTCCTGCTCCTTTGGTGATCAGCGCGAGTTCAGTGGGCTGATAGACGGAGCTGCGAAGCTGACCATTGTAGCCGCTGTACGGAGACACCGGCTTATTACCTGAAAAAAGAATAAGAAGAAGGGGAAAAGGAAAGATGAAGAGAGTTCATTATCATAACTAGGGTTGAGCAATTACCTGAAATCGATATTTGGAATTTCAGACTCAATCCATCCCCTAACAATGATTCCAGGCGTAATTAAATTGATGTTAATACTTAAAAAGAACTGTCAAAGATATGCTCTCTTACATTATAAAACACATCCCAGCTTTAATATCTGAGCAAATCTACAGTACAAACCTTTGGACAAAAAACAAAGAAAAACCCACAGCAATATTTTTTATTTAATGGACTATACAGAATTTTTCATATTAAAGCTGTTACTGACCTCATGCACATTCAGTGTAAAAGTCAACTCCAATAACATAACTGTAGGTTGAATTCTGCATCCTAAAGATCTCTCTTTCTACTTCTAGTTTAAAGTGTATATTTTGCGTATATTCCGGTTATATATTGCTAATTCTATGTGCCTTATTTGTTCCTTGTTCTTGTTCTATTACGACTTTTCGAGGTATTGAAATTTGCTAAATTGAAATAGCAATATACAGCGGTTCCTACTGCACTGGTTTCTGAAAAATGAATGTTATCAAAATATAATGTCAAGACCAGATCAAAGTCAAAGTAAACTTCATTGTCATCTCTGCTATATACCGTACAGATATATGGAGAGATGAGACGACGTGGCTCCAGTTTCCACAGTGCAACAAGAAACAGGGAACAAAGAACAAATAAATCATATAGAATAAAAATATATACTGTAAATGGAATACAAAATGTACAGTACTGTGCAAAAGTTTTAGGCAGGTGTGAAAAAATGCTGTAAACAAAGAATGCTTTCAGAAATATAAATAATGATTGTTTATTTTTATCAATTTACAAAATGCAAAGTGAGCGAACAAAAGAAAAATCTAAATCAAATGTATATTTGGTGTTACTACCTTTTTCCTTCAAACCAGCATCAATTCTTATAGGTACACTTGCACAAAGTCAGGGATTTTGTAGGATTATAGTCAGGTGTATGATCAAGCAATTATACCAAACAGGTGCTAATGATCATCAATGTCACGCGTAGGTTGAAACACAGTCATTAAGTGAAACAGAAACAGCTGTGTAGGAGCTTAAAACTGGGTGAGGAACAGCCAAACTCTGATACCAAGGTGAGGTTGTGGAAGACAGTTTCATGTCATGGCAAGATTGAGCACAGCAACAAGACACAAGGTAGTTCTACTGCGTCAGCAAGGTCTCTCCCAGATAACCCCAGCAGACTGGGGTTTCTTTGTTTACAGCATTTTTTCACACCTGCCTAAAACCTTTGCACAGTACTGTACATTTTAAACTAGAAATGCAGTATTAAATATAAAATATAAACTCTGAACTAGAACTCGAAATAGAAGTAGAAAGAGAGACAATTTTAACCTACAAAAGTGGAAATTGCCTTAGTAACAGTTTCAATATGAAAAATTCTATATCCAGTCTATTAATAAAACAGTATCTCTTAAGAAATTCTGACCAACATTTAGATACATTAGCTAACACAGTTTAACGGTGATAACAAACTAACAAAATAAAGAGCTACTTACTAAAACCTGTAACTTCCACGTTTTAACAGCAAGTTGCTTTATGTCCACCTCTTAGTTGGCTGTGATTAACTAGAAAAATACTGTCAGCTGAAATTCATAGCTACATAAAAATATTTGTAACTAATGAAACGTAAGGGATGAAATGTCTATGATGCTGTTTCTTTGCCCTGTGTGTGTAAACAATTTGTCAGTGTTTACGCTGGTTTTGTTGTTTAGTTATTATCGTGTCCTGTGTAGTGACTTTGTGTTTGTAATAATATGATACGGCATAATGAGGTTTTGAGCCCCTCGCTCAACTTGGTATTTACACCTCATCGTATTGTTTAAATTATATTTTAACATGTACGTCACATAAATAAATACATACACGTCCTATATGAAACAACTGGCATTAGGATTTATTTTGCCAATTGATTTAGAAAAAAATCAACCAAAGAGCACGTAAAAATACAAATATTTCTTTATTTTCTTGACTTTTCTCCAAATAGAAGAAGGCATGCGACTCGTGCGACTGTGCGATACGATGAGATACAGTATATTGGATGACAAAATTAAAACGTCTACAGTTTCATATTATACTCTATGGTTTATTCTGTGCTGTGGCAAAATACACTGTTTAGGGCAATATTTGTTCATGGTTTGGACGAGGGTTTGCAGGAATCACCACGGCAACATGTGGACGTACACACAGAGATTATATTTGTGCCTTAATTCTGAGCATGCAGTGTAACCTTTCCAAACTAAATCTGGTGTCTGTGAGTGATCACAGTGACCTACATGCGCTCTCAAAACAGGTCTATGGAATGCCAAAGGTGCCACAATTCACCTCAACGACACCGTACTAGAGCACTGTAAAGAAAACAGCGCCTTTTATAGCCATTTCACGGCGTAAAAAGCAGCTTTTAGCCACAATTCACTAGAGTGCGGTGAAAAGTGGCGTTTTTTAACGGTGTAAAAAGGGTAAATATGTTATAGCGACTCGAAAAACGGGTCTTTTACTGTCAACTGCGTAAAAATATAAGCAAATTGTGGCACCTATGGCATTCCGGGTTGAGCGCACAGACACAAGATTTTGCATATGAAAGTTCCACCTAATTTACAGTAAGTGTATTGTGACAGACACTGTTGTCGGCATATGAAATGACAATGTGACATGAGATTTAGGTTACTTCACCCTGCTCTAGACATCCCTTTAAGTATAATATTTAGAAATGTTTAGTTAAGAAAAATATGTAGGTCAAATGGTACTCTCTATTTTACATGCATTTACATACTAGCAGGAAAACACGTCTGCTGCGTTCACACCGTCCACGCCGCTTCCGCACTTCACATGAAGGTCACTTCAAGAGAGTTGTGAATCATAATCAGGATCAGAATGACGTTCATTGCCAAGTACGTCATCTTAACTAATGGTGATACCGATTTGAGGTCATATCACCCGGCTCTACTTTACTGTTCATCCCGAACATGAGCATTTTTCCTCATGATGACAATAAAACTGCTTCCACAAAGCCATAAAATTGCCCAACTGTCAGTTTTTCCTGTTATTGTGAAGCTCTCAATGTTCTCACAATAACTTAAAAACCCATTCTCACACACACACACACACACACACATCCACGACTACAGGTGCGAGACGGGGATCAACCCAGGGCGAGCATCAACACACCCCTGGGCACATACACTCACACAACCACACTCTCAGTCACACATTTCCACAGTAAAGCTAGTTTTTGTAGTTTTTCCTCCACTTGACTGATGTTGCAATATTTGCACATATTACTGAATACCTCATGTTTGTATTTATATTTTATTTATTTATGTATATTCTATGTGCATTCTTTGTACTCGGTAACAAATTGAGCCTCGTCTCGTACATGAAGATACACTGGGGAAAGTATTAACAGAATTATTTTTTAGAAAATGTGTCAAAAAGTGTTTAAAAATAATTCAATTAACCAACATTGGGATGATTACATTGTTTAATTGGTAACTAATTTTTTCACAAAATAATATAAATATTACTATTATATATGATAAATATAATATTAGTAATATTATATTGTACTGATATAATACTGTATTGTTCTTAAGGAAGTTAAAACATTTAAAATTATAGAAGTGAAGAAAACACAATAAACTAACATTTTGTGCAGATATACAATAAAATGCATAAAAATAATCAGAATTGCTCATATATATATATATATATATATATATATATATATATATATATATATATATATATATATATATATATAAAAAAATAATAAAATAAATATATGGTTTTATTGTAATGTTATATACTGCATATGTATATCTATCTATCTCTCTCTCTCTCTCTCTCTATACATATACCGGCCTGAACATTAAGTGCGACGGGGAGCGAAATGTCTTCTTCCTGTGTGAAATATCTGAGCGGGATGCTACTGTTGCCACGCCTCGGTCTCCGTGGAGACGCGCCGGTGTAAACAGCAGGGTCGGAGTGTGCTCTGAGAAACAGACTGGGCCGTATTTACTGGCGCTACGCTGGGCTGGGTCGCACTTAACCGCACTTTGTCCTTCTCTGACTAATGGGGAAGCGTCATTTGGCTTTGATCCGTGTTTTCTCCACACCCTGCATTAGTCAAGCAGAAGCAGGGATAGAAGGGGAAAAGGATATTCTGCTTTACATGTGTGTGTCTTCAAAGCTCGTCTGCACTATTTTAAAAGAAGACACAATGGCTGAGTAAATATTAATAAAGGGGGGTGTGGGTCGGTTTGGTCAGTCGTCTGTTGAAGCGTTTTAACATTTTCTATTCAATGCAGTGCAAATATTTGCTGTAGAAGGTTGGAACATTGTCTCTGTTTGATAATGCACGGACGGAGAAAATAAACAAACAGAAAGAGAGGAAACAAAACTTTGGACGTCATTCACCAATATTTTACGTCCTTTGCTTAAATTTGTTCTTAATAAAGTTAAGACATTTAAAAAATGCCAGAAGTGAAGAAAATCCAATAAACTAAGATTTGCAGATATGCAGTAAAATTTATACCGTTTGTATATTCTGCTTTTTATTGTCAGCTCTATAGTAAATGATTATTGCCATTGAGAACACACCTAGGGCCCTATGATTTGAGTGATGTGGAAAACTCGGACGGAATTGCGGAATACAACAAATAAAATGGAATCCGTTGTAAAACACGGAATGTCGTATAATTGGCTGGTATCGGTGTGTGGGCAAAGCAAAGCAATAGTTTCTAATCAGTTTTGGCGGCTGCAGCCGCCTGTATGTGTTACCTGTTGAGGCGGGACTCAGCTTTCCACACACACAAACGCACAGACACAGAGGGGGAAACGTCAACGGTCAGCTATGGCCAAGAGGCTGAAACACCGCAGTCCTCAAAAACAATGACGGAATTGGAGTGTCAGTGCTAAGTTTAGAGCAGAACAATACCCAAATGATTCTTATGAATCGGGAGAACAACTCTTTTGTACGTTTTGCCAGCACACAACAGACTACACCCGCAAGAACACGTGACGACCACTTACAGTCAAACACTCACATCAGAAACGTTCCCTACACTCCACAGCACACAGCGCACCACAAACAAATGTGACCTCTGCGTTGACCCATCCATGAAGAAGCAGTGGGCAGCTGACATGGGCAGCACCCGGGGAGCAGTGCTTGGAGACGGTACCATGCTCATGAGTACCTCAGTGGTACCTTTACCGGTCCTGGGATTGAAACCGGCGACCTTTCGATCAGGGGGCGAACACCCAAACCTGACCGTTATTCTACCAACTGCCCCAGTATTCTAAACATTCTAAATATTAAAGCTTTATTTGACCTGGAATAAAACTTCTTTCTACACAGTATGAAAGAGACACAGAATATTCTAGGGGTGAGGTAAAAAATCGATTCTTAGATGTATCATGATACAGGATTTGGATGATTTTGAATCGATTCAGAAATTTCGAACACCGATTTTCTACATTTCAATTTGTCGTACTGTTGACGTTCAGCGTTGCTTTTGAAATGGTCCAACGCAGGGAATGGACCTGACTCTAAGGCAGGGCAAGTTGAGCGTGACGGCAGAGTTGAGCGAGTAAAGACGAGAGATTTTGATAACGTCATATTCACGCTATGTTGAGCTGTCAATGGTGTTATCCCATCTCAAAGACATGTAACCTTTCTATTATCTTCCTTCTGTTTTATGAATTAAAAAAATATTGAAAGCAAATTCATTCAAACTTCAATGGAATAGTTATAATTATCGTTTGAACATGAATTTTTCCAGTGTTTGAACACTGAGAAAAGATGCATCAAGATGCCTTGATAATCGTCGTATAATCTCATATGAATCATAATTCAATTGAATTGTGAGGCGCCTAGAGATTCCCACCCCTAGAATATACATTTATAAATAAACTATAAAATATAAAGTCTAAACTAGAAGTAGAAAATGAAAATGTGCAGTTTTAGTTACATCAGGTGCAAATATTGCAACAGTGAAGTGGAGAAAAACTACCATACAATACTGGTGTGTACGTTTTGTTTAATATGAATTACCTGCGTAAGGTTTTCGGGTCAGAAGAAAAGATTGATGAATGTCAGAATCTTTGTGAAAACTGAATAAATGGGCAGTTGGTGGCGTAACGGCAGGGTGTTCGCCCCATGATCAGGAGGTCGCAGGTTTGAATCCAAAGTTACCACTGAGGTACTCATGAGAAAGGTACCGTCCCCAAGCACTTCCCCCCCCGGGCGCTTGCTGGCTGCCCACTGCTCCTTCACGGATGGGTTAAATGCAGAGGTGACATTTTGCTGTGCTGTGGTGTGTTCACAATGACAAATAATCACTCACTTTAGAAAAAAACTATTTTTAAGAAAGATTGAAGACTGATCCCAGTGAGATAAAGAGAGGGATGTGAAGGGGAAAGGGATAAAGGGAGAGAGTCCGTGAAAACGAGAGAGAGGAGGGAGAGCAAGAACACTTTGTTCTACAGATTCCGCTCCTCCTGCTGTACTGATGCGTCCACATTCAAACATCAGCATATCAAATTCTGTCGCGTTGGCTACAGGAACCTGAGAAAATCAGCATCAATTTCTGTGCTTGTGCAATTCTGTCCTGTAAGTCCTGTAACTGGAATTACGTAACTTTCATATCCGTGTTTAATCGCCCAGTGTCCTGTTACCAAATAAAACGTGATTTCCTTCAGATTGCATATCCAAATTCAGGGCTGTGCGATGTATCGCTTCTGCATCATAATCGTGATGTGATAACCACACTGCAATCGGCACAAAAGGACAACTCGGCTGGCCCTCATCTACAATATAAATCTGTCTTATACAACATAAATGACTGTGATATGGATGAAGTTGAGAGCGGCTCACACCGTTATCCCGAATGAACGCATGGCGTCCTTCAAAAATTACTCCAAACTTTATTTAGTGATTAATTATTTTCAAAAAAGCTATTTAAATTATTTGGTAAAATATTATGTATTTTTATTCTGGATTCTATTGTAATCCACAGTGTTGAGCCGGTCCTCATTTATGTATTCTATTTGATTTCTTTTGCTAGGAAAATGAGACTGTAGGTGCAGTGATTTACTGCAACATGTGCAAACATGCTTAAAAATACTATTACTCAAGCCTACATTCAATAACAAGAAAATCTGGCTCTTTGGAAGCAAAATATGAAGACGGCACTGTATACTGCAGGAACATCTGCCAGCCTTTTCCAACACAGAACATTTTAACGGTTGCTGTTCAATTTATTTCCCATTTTCTCCTTTTATTATCTTTGTTTTCTTTTATCATTTGTGCTAATGTTTATTTATTATATTTTATTATATGATTAATACTTTTAATTTATCTCTTTTCTTGTCGGAAATCACTATGAGCTACGGCCCAGTATATGAAAAGTTTTTTATTATTATTACTACAATTACCACATATTACTGCATATTAGTGCTGGATGATAAAAGAATCTCAATGTTTTTATCGAGCAAAATGTGATGACAATAAAGATGATAAACGCAGGCTATAAAATTCCATCCCACTTGTTAGCATGTTTACATGAAACAGCAACAAACACGGAGGTGCCCGATGATGCTTTTCGTAACTTAGCAACAACAGGCACAGAGAAAGTGCTCTGGAAGTGAGGTCTTGACCGCTCACAGCACAACAAAGGCAATGCTATGACTAACTATTTTTTCTGCTGGATATTTCTAATACTTGAAAAACAATAATTTTTCATAATTTTATGGGACTTTGTGTGTATATAGTTTGTGCCATTTGTTGAAATTAATTCTTATTTGTTTAATATTATTTTAACGTTTAGTTTTTGAATCGATATCGTATTTTTCGAACGAGAATCGATATTGATCGGTGAATCGATTTTTTGAACCAAGCCCTATTATATGTATCGTGATAATTATCAAAATCAATCAATATGATAAGAAATATAGCAATAATATTTTGGTTCATATTGCTCAGCTCTACTGCATACTTTTACACAAATACTGAGAATGTGACTTCTGGTAGAGCTGGACGATACGACATCAAATCAATATCACGATTAATTGAACAGTTTTTGCCAATTATGAATAGAATTCTTTATAAACCTATTATTTCAAAAATGATCGAAATAAACATCATCAGTAATTTCCGAATAACTGCCCAGCCCTAGAACAAACAAGAAAAACAGAGCAAAATTTACGTACCAGCATTGGGCTCGTCCATAGAGAAGGCCTTATTCTCCATGAATATATTCTGTGAGCTCTGATCTTTCAGGATGTTCTCGTAGCCGACGCCGCGGCTGGGGTACAGGTCGTCCCCGAAGCCGGACTCCGAATCGTCTCCCTCGTTCATGCTGCACACCTCCGGGATGATGTAGAGCAGCAGGAAGACCCAGGCGTTGGCCACCAGGGCGATGGCGAGGGTCGGGTCGTCCCACGTCGGCCCGCCGTACACGCCGTTCCCGTAGGTGTACATGACGATCCAGGCCACCCAAATCCCGACGGACAACACCCCGGTTACCAGGATGAAGACCCCATTCTTGCGCCAGCGCTTGTGTTTTCCGGCGAGGATGGGCACGGACGCCACGACAACGGCCAGCACCAGGCTCATGACGTAGATCAGCGCCATGACGAAGTCCTTGTTGGCGATGTCGCAGGGCACGGGGGGCGCAACAACGCTGCTCGAAGTGGCGTTAACGAAGGGGCGCCTGACGATGGTGATGATCAACCATTCGGTGTTGATGATCACCTCCACCAACCAAAGTCCCAACGCTGCCAGGCAGAGCACCCAGCTCCGGGGCGAGGCGTCGTCCCGCCTGGCGAGGATGTTGAGTTTGACGGCCTGCACGAGTAGGCAGGAGAAGCAGGCGGCGAAAAGCACGCCGAAAAGGAAGCGGCGCGACGAGCAGGTGGCGAAGTCCTTCCCCACGATGAAGGCAAAGGTGAGGCCGAAGAGGCCCAGGGTGCCGAGCAAAAAGGCGGCGTTGATTCCCACCGAGCTTCGCCATTTCCGGTCGGTCATGAACGGCAGGCTGGCCAGGAGCACGATCAGGAGGACCAGGCATGCCAGCACTCCGGCTGTGGCGAACGCTTCCAAAACGATGCCCCAGACTGACGCCAAGTCGCACAGGTTGTAGTAGAGGGAGTCCACGTTTGGGCCGCAGCCGTTGGGGGCCGCGAGGGAAACGGGGAGAGACGGGAGGAGGAGGAGAAGGACAGAGGGCTTGGAGACGAGGCGATCCATGGCGGAGGACTTCTGCAACCACACAGAGAAAAGTGACAAATGGTGAGAGGGAGGAGAGGAGGAGGTGAGTTTTATGAGAAAGCAGGTGAGGTCGTCAGTCTGGCGTCATCTTTTACCGCGGAGTCATCCCAACACGCCCAAGGAGGAGGGAGAGGAGGGAGAGAGACCAACAATGATATCAGCGAGGTTGAAACGCTACATGTTTGTACGTGTTGGAAACAGGCGAACCCTGCGAGTCTGGAATTCGTCCAGTTCCCTTCGTTAATCATTCATACCTCTTTC
Source organism: Distichodus sexfasciatus (assembly GCA_032718565.1). Lineage (NCBI taxonomy): Eukaryota > Metazoa > Chordata > Actinopteri > Characiformes > Distichodontidae > Distichodus > Distichodus sexfasciatus. The sequence goes on along the minus strand of JAVGVS010000622.1, from coordinate 28,187 downwards.
GGGCAATATCGAGCGGTTTCTGTAGCAGTTTCAGTGCATTCAGAGTGAAAGTCAGAGAGTGTGAGTCAAACGGTTTTGAGACAACGGAGCTATAAAGAGTGGAGTAAAAATAGGAAGTCATTCTGTAAATACAAGTTACTTAGAGACCGCTGCTAGGTGAGCATGTAGCTATAATAAAGCAGATAAGACTAAGCTATTCAAGAATTATATATTTAAAAACACGTAGGGCTGCAACAACTAATCAATTAGATTGATTCAAATCGATTATTACAATAGTTGGCAACTAATTTAATAATGGATGAGTTGGGTCTACGTTATTACACACATATGTACAGTGGCTACTCCTGATGTGTGGTCAGCAGTGATGGGAATAACGGCGCTATAAATAAACGGCGTTACTAACGGCGATACTTTTTTCAGTAACAAGTAATCAAACGAATTACTGTTTCCCCCGTTACAATGCCGTTACCGTTACTGACAATAAAATGTGCGTTATAACTGAGAACACTGAAGTGGTTTTCATGCGAGCAGCGTCTCTCTGTGTCTGTAAACGTGGCGTAACTGAGAACGCGATGATTGGCTTAGATTGAGTAAATTTCCATTGTTTGCCAATCAGAGGCAGAGTAGTGCGGGTGTTCACACACAAGCACACACACGGTCAGTCGCACACACCAACATCCAGGAGTCACAACGACGGCAAGTCCAACAAGTACAATGTTTTATATTTATTTTATAGTTATATTAAATTAGATTTTTTTTTTAAGTAACGCAATAGTTACTTTGCCTGGTAATTAGTTACTTTTATAATGATGTAACTCAGTTACTAACTCAGTTACTATTTGTGAGAAGTAACTAGTAACTATTACTAATTACTTTTTTAAAGGTACGTGCCCAACACTGGTGGTCAGTAAGCTAACCAAAGCCGCAGTGGCAGTAAAGCAGCATTAAGCTGGACGCTGACCACCATAAAAGAAGAATAAGAAGGAGACGAGAACCAGTGCCGTGTCTTGTTGTCACAACAACTGAAGTAATTGTGTAGAAACACATGAATGACATTCTTCACGATGTAAACACACGTGCTGTTTGTTAGCTCACGACTCTCTCAGGGAAGTCATTCACTAAAGCGTCCAGTTCAGTCAAATCTCACCATTTATTACAGACAAAACTCATTTACAGCTGATAAATAACAACAAGCAGCGTTCTACTCACAATACACACATTTACTGGATATTTTCCGTGATTATTCCAACGCCTGTCCACGGCGTTATTGTGACGTGACTCTCATGTAGAACGCCGTCTTGCACAAAAATGTAGTTCTCTCCCAGAAATGAGTCAAAAATGAGTTAGAGGCCAAAATGAGTCCAAATGAGGCTAAAAATGACCAAAACTTCAAACTTCCTTCATTTTCAATTTAGCAGAAAATATTTTTTTTCCATTTAATAATGTTAGAGAGTAAAAAATAAATATGGACAAATGTTAATAGACAGTTTGGTTTATTAAAAAATGCTGGAAATGAAATAGTAAAAAAAAATCTGTTTAATAATCGATTCATTGAAAAAATTGTCAGCACATTAATCGATTAACAAAATAAACGTTAGTTGCAGACCTATTTGAAATGCAAGCTCACCCAGGTGAGAACCTCCTTTCAACTCAAGTGAATTTGGAGACTTGAAGATAAGCCAAAAAGTAAAGTAACAAGTAGTGAAGTTAAATAGAGTAACGGGTAACGTAATCCGGTTACAATCCAAAGAAGTAACTAGTAAAGTGTAACTAGTTACTAACTCAGGAAAAGGCTGGTTTAAAGGTTTAAACGCATATCACCGTGTAGTCACACTTCCGTCCATCTGGTTAATAATAAACCCAAGTTATCCATCTTCTCAGCAGCGTGAGAACTTCCTCCATCACTGACCCGTCAGACGCAAGCCTGTGAAAACGTCCTGCTGCCGTCAAAAACAAACGCCACTCTGAGGGTTTAAGGGTCGTTCTCCCGACGCTGGCATGTCAAAACCAAACAATGTGTCTCAGACAGAACTCAACTAATTAAGCACAGTTTCCAAATGCAGTTCCTCAAACCCTTAACACAAAGCACTGCCACAACAAAATGTGTTGTTTCCTCTGCAACCCGACACCTCACCTGGCATTAAAACATGTAAATATGGGTTGTGTTTTCACAATTCATTGCTTCTTGCATATTCAAAACACGTCCTTTATTGCACTGCAGCATTACTTAATATGGAAATCGCTGTAAACGCAGTCAAGCAGACAAACACTGGAAATGGGTGAGACTTTAAAATGGAGAGAGACCTGCTAGAAAAACACACCTCACTAAAAACATTTTAGCAGACTTTTAGTCCCAATCACATCGTGGAACCAGAGAATGAAATCAATAAGATTGGGGTAAAAGTCAGGAACTGTGAAAGCTGAGCACACGCATTAGTGAAAGGTTCCAAAAACTTTAGCCTCCACTCCGATTCCGCTGAGAATTGTTTCCCGAATTGATTCTTGATTTCAAGAACAAAATACAAAGAATAAAGTCTGCAATACTGATTAAGAAAACGTAAAATACGGGGTTTCGTGCAGCACTTTATAGTTAAGGCAGCTGGCTTTACAACAAATGCCTCCCGTCTTGACTATGTCCCCCTCGAAAAAAATAAAATAAAAATCCTGCCGCATCCACAGACAGTAAAAGAAGACAACATCATGATGATCTAGCTCCTGTCGCTGTGCCAACATTCTATCGATTCCATTCAGTGATCAATATTAAGTCACTATCACATGCTGGTTTAACACAATCACTTCCATACATATTAAATCCCAGAAATCAACTAAAAGATCAAATGAAAAATAATCCCCCCTTAATAAAAATTAGTTAATCAACGCCACAATAGGTGTTTTCATTTTGGATTAATGCTATGGGCTTGTGGACCATTAAATCAATGTACATACGTTGATCAATATATTGTTACACCCCTAGTAGACACCATATGGAAGGTGGTGGTGGTGGTTTAGAGGTAAGATCCACATGACCAACACTGAGGCCACTGAGCAAGACCCTGAAGCCCAACTTATTCCAGGGAGACTCCCGCTTAAATTAGTAGACAGAAATCACTGTGGACAAGTATGTCTAGGAAATCCCACTAATATAAAACTTAAATTAGCCTATATAATGACATAACTTTTTCCACCCAGCAGTGATCCAAGGAAATTAAAAATTAACATCTAGAGATGGCACCGATCCGATATGTGAATGGGATATCGGTCCGATAACGACTCAAATAGCTGGATCGAGTATCGATGTCATTGGGCCGATCTATGGAGCCGATCTGTGAATGAGCGCACGCTCAGTTCGTTACGTATGGGAAGTGGCACTGCGGAAAAGCTGGTTTACTGTTCGACATTCCCATTAATTCCTACATATTGACATGACAATGAGCAGAATAAGCAACGCATGATACTACAATTCCAAAAGCAATTAAAAGCAAGTATAATCACGCCATTAAACTTTATTTTCTCTTTTAAAAAGACTCAGGGACTGTATCAGATCTGTACTGTATCGACACAGATCCAAATTAACAATATCGGTATTGGTATTGGACATGGAAAAGTGGTATCGTGCCATGTCTATTAACATCAGCTCTCCACATGACCTGAAGATCACAGTCTTCAACCTGTTTTAAGAGCATTAACAGCAAATGTAATGGCGAAGTAACCTGAGAAGTTCCTAAATGACTGGAGTTGCCTGGAATCGAGAAATCAACGCCCCTCCCCAACACACACACGCGCACACACACACACCTGTACAGGTAAACAGAAAGACATTCAAAATACCACCATTCACCATTATAGAAGGCTTGTGGCACATTCACAGACAAAATTTTAAAAAAAAAAAGTTAAAAATACACACCTCTTATTCACAACTCTGTTCTAGTCCTAAATAAAACATGAACAAATATTTGGAGAAAATAAAAAGGCAGAACAGAGGGGCGGGCCGGTACTAGATTCTTTCCAGCAAATTTAGGAGAAAAAGACAAGGTGATAACTAGGAAAACGACAAACTTCATTAGTACTAATTGTGGACCTGATGCTATTATATAATCGGTTGTTTAACAAAAGTTAGTTTATTCAAGAAATTAAGAAAAGTACAATTTATGTACAGCTGCACAGTGTATGAACTATTTTAATAAAAAGTAGACTGTAATATAAAGTGATGCTACAGGCTCGCTTATATACTGAAGATATAGATATATATCAATGTATCATTACACCCCTAGTAAAGAGTGTGCTGGAGGTACTAGATTTACAGCAAATTAACAAGATGCTAAAGTGATAAACAATTTTATCACCGCGATTGTGCAACTGATGCGTTTACATAATTACGTTATTAAGCCAAAGTTGCTTTAGTCGCAAAGTAAACACAAATATTAATTCTTTTATAAATGGTATAATGATTGTTTTTTCTACAGTAGAGGGTAAGCTGTTGCTTTAACACGCCGGATTAAACCGTGTTTACTTACTTTCAGCAGTGGGGGACTCGGGGGAATGCTCGCTCCTCCGCTCCGGTGTGTTGACTTACTGTTCACCTGTAAGTTTACAATCTGAGCGTAAAAACTCGCTCCGCATCGCGACGCCTCTTGGGCGACCCTGAGTCTCAGCTCTGCTTTAAACTCGAGCTCTACGCGCTTTTTAACAAGTTTAACCGATTAAGTTTGTAATATTTAAAGTAAATTCGCCGCTTTGTGTCGCTTTGGCCAAGCTGCCGTCGAGACCGAGAGGCTGATGCTGCTGCGGGCTCGGGAACGCGCGCGCGCGCACAGACGCCCAGCGCGAGAACGAGCACGAGAGCGAGAACGCGCAGGGCGAACAGCGTTAGGGGTTTCCGTTTCAATTATCATGAACAAATATAACAATTTAATACGATAGTTTACTTCCAAATCAATATATTTATTTAGTCAAAGTAAACGTTATGGTCATCTCTGCTATATACGTGTACAGAGAGAGACCAGACGACGTGGCCCCAAATAAGGCACATAATGTACAATAAGCATGTATAGACTATAAAATACAAACTTTAAACTAGCGATAGAAAAAAGAGACAAGTAACGTGGGGTATTTCATATACATATTGAAACTACATTTATACATGTAAATGTAGTTTAGTTGCTTTTTAGTTGCTGTCGTAAATCGATCTGGATAAGAGCGTCTGCTAAATGTTGCGAATGTAAATGTAAATATATGTACCGTCTTCCTACCTGACAAACCTTTAACTTTTATATGATGCAGACATGCGTATGTTTATTCAAAAGGTGCAATAAATAAAATATTTTACTTACCGTCAACCAATGACTCGACACCAAGGTAGCGTGGATTTATGGGCGTGGCAAGAGAGCGCGAGATTGTGTGACTGCGCATGCGCACATCCACTCGGTAGCGCGGTTTGTTTGGTAGCATATTTCGACCGAAAGACAGATAACTCTGTTGCATTGTTAAAATAATGCTCATTTACGTTTTAAGTAAAATTACTAGTGTTAAAAAGTACTTAAGTAAAAGCACGAAGTATTCTTCTCATAAACTACTCCGACGACTTCTCAGAGCGCTTTGCAGCTGTTGATATTTATTGAATAAATAGTCTGCGTCATTTTTCCAGTCCAGTAAAATTTTATTTAAAAAAAATTTGTTTGCTTACGAAGTTAATTTTAAAAATCGTCTCTCTAAAATGAGATGACTGCTGTGGAGACTGACAATTACATACCCACACAGGCAAAAAAAGTTTAACTTTTAAATATCAATTCAAATTGGAGTCGTACTCGGAAAAAAAATCTCATTTTAAAAATAGTGAAGCCGATTAATTACTTTAATTTGTACCAGGCCTAGTGCAACGGGTTTCTTTCTTTCTTTTTTTTTTTTTTAAAGTGGACCTTTTGTATTTTCATACTTATTTTGTATTTCATTATGAGATTTAAATACTGCATTTTGGTGACTTTTTTGCAATAATTTGTGCTGGATATCTTAATCTGTCTGCTTGTATCATAATGTGCACACTTTTGATGCACTAAAAAATATTTACTGCAATGTTGTCAGGTTACTGGATAGAGGCAATAAAAGGCACCATACTGATCACCACCCCGAACCCCCCCTGGCTACGGGCCTGTGTACTTAAGTACAAGTAAAGTCATAGACTTAAAATATATGCTCAAAAGTACAAATACCCCCAAAAGTTTTTAATTACATTAATTTAAATAGTTGTAATTCTTTACATCCACCCCTTGCAACGAAACAGAAGAAAAACTCGAAACAAGATTTTTTTTTTTAAATTTAAATATCTGTTTAAGCTCAGGAATAAAAAGCTTAAATGATATTTTAGCTGCTTTTTATGATTTGATATGATGGGGAGTGACTGTGTTAAATCAGCATATGACTGTAATTGTGTCATAACATCAGATATTAAGGGTGTAACATTACAAAGATCTACATCTATACATGGATTGAGTGATCAGCAAGCCCACATCATCGATCCAAAATGAAGACATTGATTGGACATTGTGTAACAGCATTTTATCCTGAACAGGATGTCTATTTCTATTAAAAGAGAAGATTATTTTTCATTTAAATGTGGAGTTGAGCTCAGGAATAAAAGTGTGCAATGATAATTTTAGTTGCTTTTTGTGATTTGGTATGGATGGAAGTAATAATGTTAAATCAACACATGTTCTGTTTCGTATCGACCGCTGGCTGCTGGGTTGAATCGAATTGAAATTGTATCGTAGCAGAATTTACGATATCGGCAAACTCCACACAGAAAGCTGCTACAACTGACCTGGAGATCAAACCCAGGACCTTCTCGCTGCGAGGCGGCAGCACTAACCACTGCACCACCTGTCCATCTGATGCTCTTATCCAGAGCAATTTACTTTTTTTAATTTCAGTGACAGTCTCTCTGGAGCAGCTTAATCAAATTTAGGCTTGAACCCACAATCTCTTGATTTGTATTCTGGCATCATACTACAAGGACATTAGTATTGATGTAATGTACATAAAGAGGAGAAAAACTGTTCAGACACGGAGTTGGTAGCACAGTGATGTGTAAAAGCTAAGTTCTACTTTTATATTTATATCCTTCTGTAAATAACCTTTAATTACGGTAAATAAGTGTAACACTCTGCTATATAAACACATTTTTATTGCCCATCATACTTTATAATAGTAAAAAAGTTATGAATCATAAACCACTGTCAAAAATCTAAGTCAAAGTCAAAGTGAACTTTATTGTCATCTCTGCTATATACTGTACAGATATACAGAGAGACGAAACGATGTGGCTCCAGTTTTTACAGTGCAATAGGAAATAAAGAACAAAGAACAACGAACAAATAAGGCACAGAATATACAATATATAAATAGAATACAAAATATACATTTTAAACTAGGAATGGAATATTAAATATAACTTTAAACTAGAACTAGAAATAGAAGTAGAGGAGAGACAGTTTGGATGCAGTATTACCTACAAGAGTGGAAGTTGACTTTTACACTGGATGTGCAGGAGGTTAGAAACAGTTTCAATATGAAAAAAAATTCTATACCCAGTCTTTTAATAAAACAGTATTCTTAAAAAGTATGACTAACATTTAAATTTTGCAGAAATTTTAACAGTAGTGGAGAACCAGGGTCGGTATCAGTTATTTACAAAGATAAGGCTTCGATATCCATGACAAACTCACATTAACACATGGGTGGTTTGTTTACAGATGCAAAAGAAGGTTCCAGTCAGAACAGTGACGTTGATGAGTCTGATGAGGAGTGTGTCATTGCTGACATGCTGGTTTCCATCCTGCTGCAGTTTGCTGATAGATAAACAAATTTTTCCTGCATCATAGAGTCTCTCTGACCAATACCAATATACAAGTTTAAAAAGGATCATTTTAGAAGCTGGTGGTTCAACCTGAAAAAACAGAGGATTTTAGGAATAAATGTTTCATACAGAATGCTATAGAGTTGGAAAGAGTTATTTTTAGATGTGACAAAAGCAATCTGAATCTGTAATAACCCTTAGATTTGTTCTTGGGATATGATTCTGCTTAGGACAATTTTTCATCTCTCTGTTTGAATTTCATTCTCTTCAGCATGTCTTCTCATGTCCGTCTTCAGATAGTAGAGACTTTTTATATTTTTCTTCTCCTCCCCGCATTGCCACTAGACTCTTTGTCACTCAGTCCAAACAGTTGTTGCAGTCGGGGCAGTTGGTAGGGTCAGTAAAGATATCACTGAGGTACTCATGAACAAGGTACCATTCACATGCACTGCTCACTGCCCACTGCTCCCTCACGGACAGGTCAAATGCAGAGGTCACATTTGGTTGTGGTGGACTGTGTGCTGTCCTGTGGTGTGACAAATAATCATTCACTTTCAGTTTTACTTACTTTCAAACACAGAGCTTGCATTTTTCTTCTGCCTGCAAATATATCTAACCAAATTCAAGACATAAGAACAAAAACCTCAAATTACCCAGCAAAAGCAAACTACATTTTACCTAAATATTAAACCAACTGAATATTTATATCAGGATGATTCAAACAGATCTACAGTGAGTTGCATCATAAATGAGTTTATGGCGCTGCCTAGTGGGGAATATAACAAATTAAATGAAATTTCTATTATGTCTTCTAAAATTATTTTTTAAGTGATCTAAAGCAATTTTTAAATTCTGTATATATTCTTTATATAACTATTTAAATTCTTTATATTCTTTACTTATACTGTATCTCGAACTGATTTAAATGTTTTAGTTAGTTTCTATGTCTAATTTTCCTTGTAACTGTATACAAATATGTTTTTTTTGTTTGTTTGTTTGTTTTTGTTTTTTAAATAATGGTCAAAAAAATCCACAGATTTTTTGCCTCAAGTTTTATTTTTCTGGTTTATTGCATGTGTTCATATTCTTATTCTTATATTATTTCATATAAATATAATAATAAGAATAATAAAATACACAAACGAATCACATAAATAATCAAATTATTATCAATATTAATATTATTAATAATAATAATAATAATAATGTTTTTTATTATGATGATGATGATGTTGCTGCTGCTGCTGCTGCTGATTATTATTATTATATTATTATTATTATTATTATTATTATTATTATTATTATTATTATTATACATCCATACAAAAACATTATTATCATAGTTCCCAAGTAAAACCTACAAGATTTATTTATGAGACAAAATCCATCTGACCTTTCCTGGTTTAAATGTGAGGGTTAATAACACAATTCCTCTTTATCTTTACAGATTTTGGCTCCTGTGCACTAATGTGATTTTCAGACAGGGTCAAAGCAGTGAGTGCCTCAGCATGACACGTCCCGTTCTGCAGACGGTCCATTAAAAGAGAACAGAATCCATTTACAGCATTTAAGATGAAGCAAAGTTACTTGTGTATATATTAGAAAATACCTAAAAAAAATTTTTTATGAAATACAAACCATCAAACCGTCATTTTTTTACTATTGTCTTTAAAGTTCAATGACACAGCTTTTCCTTTAGACATTTTAATTTATTTAAGTACAAAATGTGACAACAATGTTTTTCTATAATGTTTAAACCCACAAACAGCAGAAATATAAGTACGACAAAATAATGTAAACATCAAAAACTCAGTCATTTCTTATTGCTCACAGATAAAGCAACATGCTGTTTGTCTCGGGTCAATACCTGGCGGATGTGTGTCTAAAAGTCGACTCATTGTGTACATTTACACAAAAATAAATCTGGAAATGACAAAGTGCATGAATTGGGAACTGCATAAAAGCACATGTAAGAAAAGCAAACACATTACTGAGCTTTGTACAAAGGTCATTGTGTTCTTAACAATGTTTATTTAACAATATATCAGTTTATATCTGCTCTGTATTACTATACCGGTCTTCATTTAAATCTACACTCAATTACATGCACATACACACACATAGGTTTACTTCACTTTTTGGACATGTACATGATGATTACTGTAGCTAAATAATCTTATGTTTGCCAGCGTATCTAACCCTAACCATAACCTCAACAATAAAAATTTTAAAATTCTTTTAATACAAATTGCAGATGCAGGAGTCTGATATTTGCCCCCAAAATACGTCTAGGTCAAAAACACACACACACATACTGTACACACACACATTTTAGTAATCAAAAGCAATTAATAGAACAATCGCTGTGAATTTGAAACTACTCCTTTTTTTTAATTATTGCTTCATTTAATCAACTTTCAATCTGATTAATGAAGGACTTAATGGATGTTACATTGCTTCCGGGGAGCGGCATGCTGGCACAGCAGTTAGAGAAGGTCCTGGGTCCGATCCCCGGGTCGGCCGCAGAGTTTTCATTGTGGAGTTTGCGTGCTCTCCCCGTGTTCACGTGTTTTCTCCCACAATCCAAAAGCATGCAATATAGGTTAATTGGTGACTCTAAACTGGCCCCAGGGCTGACTCAAGCCTTTATGTGGCCCTAACCAGAATTTCATTTGGGGCCCCCACCGTCACCTCAATGTTATTTTTGTGATTATTCTCTTTTAAATCATGAAACCTTTACATTTCAAGTGCTCTTTGAAATACTTGGCAATTTAAAGACCAGATTTGAAAGGTGATTTTAGCCGGACATCAAAACTCCAGTTCCTGCTCTGTTAGACAGATGGCGACTTATTTTCCTTTTAAGCTTGTTGAGTGTGGTTACAAATAGAAGACATTTGGGATTTAAACAGTCGGCCACTCGAGTGGACATCTTACATAAAAGGATTAAAATAGCGTAAAACTTGAACTTCCCAACCCTGTTTTACTGATGCTGAGTGATAGCACATTATTATCATCTGCTTCATCTTAGCCAAGAGGGATAATAACAGCTGTATCTGCATTTTTAGAGAGAGACAGATGTTTACACTACTTGTAAATGTCTGATAACATCTCAGTGCACAGCAGTTTCCATAAAGGGAAAAGGACAATAAAACTGGGGAGGAGATTTACAGAGAAACAATTATGCGTCTCTGGCAGCTGTGATAGTTCCATGAGGAATCGTCAGATGCTTTTCTGGAATAACAAAATAAGCATGGGTCATAATCTACTGTATGATGAAATTACAATACCCAATGCAACACAGTGCATGCATGCCTGCTGCACTGTTAAATAAAGAGTCGGTGAGCAAATTGCAAATTTCATCTAAAGATGACACCGATACGATACGTGGATGAGATTTTGGTCCAAAAACGACTCAACTTGCTGGATCTGTTATCGGTGGCATTGGACCGATCTATGGAGCCGATCTCTGTGTTCCTGATGATTTTAGTGCCGCAGGATTAGGGAGCGTCACTAAATTACACAACTGTGTTTAAAGGAATCATGTTTGGGATGTTATTTCAATAGTAAATAATTTAGCATATACATGTGGGAGTGTAATTATTACATTGTTTTAGTAAGAAACCTGTATTTAGGTCAAGTATGAAACTTGCAGTGTTTTTAGGCGCTTTGTTGCAATAAAGTTGCAGGAGCAAATCAAAGTTGTGGAAAATTTTTCGATTTTGTCCGCTTTTATAACGATACTTCAAGAATTCATTCAAATGAAGAAAACAAAACCACTATTACTTTTACTTTTAACAATTAGTCATTCAGTTATTTATGAAGGTAAATGTGAGGCGTTTTTATCACATGTGCTTCCTGCACCTTCTAAACGTAACGTACGGCGTTTGCGGGAAACGATAATGATTGATCAAACATTGCGGAAAAGTTGCGGTAATTGGTCAAAATTGCACGGTAGTAATAAATTTGCAGGAATTGGCTGAATTTGCCTTAGTAGTTGCGATCGCAACATCGTGACATCCTGGAGGACTGTGAGTGATTATTTGTCATTATGAACACACCACAGCACACAGTGCACCACAACCAAATGTGGCCTCTGCATTTGACCCACCCGTGAAGGACCAGTGGGCAGCTTTTTGGCAGCACAGTAACTGGGGACGGTGCCCTACTCATGAGTACCTCAATGGTACCTTTACCGGTACGGGATTCGAACCGGCGACCTTCTGATCACAGGACAAACTTCCTAATCATTACGGAGTCACGTAGCAACACATTTAAGATGCAGTTGGCGATATAATAATCCTTTTAATTCAATATTAAATTTTAAAATGATCACTGCAAATTTGATTATCAATGCAAGGTGAAATTTTGTCAACATTTGTCAAATTTATATATTAAAGGTAGAGAGCATCCGTTTTCACTCACAGTGCAAACATAAACATAAACCCTATATTTTGGACCAGCAGAATAAACTATTAAATTATAAAACAGCAATGACCATCCTTTTGAGCCATCTGAAAACGAACGCTGGTCTTTGCTTTTCATTATCAGAAGACATCACAAATAATATCAAGACGTGTGACAAAATATAATTAATGCCATTTGTATATTAATTGATATAACAGATAATGTAATCATAATTATTAAATTATAGCCGCAAGCAGCAATTTTCGGGGTCCAAGTCTCAAAAAGCAGCACAAAAGCAGCTGATGCAGAGTAAGCTGTTTGGCATCGGCAGAGAAGATTTGGCAAGTTTTTCATGGGCACAAGTCACATACTCAACTCTTCTGCTCATCCCATAAATGCATTTTCTTTAGAAATGTGGCACCATTTGACATAAACACGCTTTCCAATACTATAAGATTTATTGCCAAGAAGCAAAAGTCTTAAAAAGCAGCACAAAAGCAGCCGATGCGGTAAGCATTGAAGAAAGGAGTCGGTGAACCAGACGGCATACATTTATCTAGAATTTTTTGTGCCCTTTCCATCACCGCGTGTTTTGTGCATTGGCACTGCACTGAATCAGACAGCATACGTTTCTGCAGCATTCCTTAGAGACCCCTAGAGGTCAAAACACTTTTTCCTTTCCCAAATTCCCACTTATCAACTGATCTCTATGGTGAGTTTCACACCTTTCATACGTTTTCTGAATTTTTCAGCCTTCTACGACATACAGTTCAAGCTGCACAATGAGTTTTAGTGGAGAAAATAAGAAGAAGAAGAAGAAGAAGAAGAAGAAGAAGAAGAAAAAGAAGAAGAAGAAGAAGAAGACCTTTTTTGTGTGACCTTTTTGAGGTATGTGCCAATAATAGTATGCCATTCATGGGTTGAAAGGTTCCGCTCAACCTCAGCGTGATCCGTCTTGTCGCATCTCCTAATGGCTTCCATTAGACAAAACTGGTTTTCTGTGTGTGCATGTGTGTGTGCATGAGTGCTGAGAGTCAGCATGGTGTGTGTTTGCATAGCAGAGGCTTCACGCTCCCTTCGCTCCTGAGTCTGCAGTGAATAAACAGCGGTCTCGGCAGATGCGGTTTGCTTACGAGGAGAGAAAACGCAGGATCGACTCTTGCTGCTCCGCCATGCGTGCACACAGAGGTTGCTGTTGTGTAATTTAGAAATACAGCGCAGCAGGGACATGTGATGTCCGTCTAAAATGTTCTGTTCCCTCTATATGTACTCTATTTATATATACAATGGGGAGTGTTTTTGACCCTGACCTACCCTTTCGCTGATGTAATAATGAGAACCCGGCAGCTTCAGAAATGGCAGGTCAGATTGAAATTTACTCCAAGGAAGACATGCAGTCAGTCATACGGATATCCGTCAGATATTCAAGGTGTACGGTGAAGGCTGTAAGTGTAAAGCTCAGGTGTGAGTGAGTGATAATTTGTCATTGTGAACACACCACAGCACAACACACCGTGGACCACAACAAAATGTGAGCTCTGCGTTTGACCCATCTGCACTTGAACCAGCAACCTTCTGATCATGGGTCCAGCTCCCTCACCATATCGTCCCTCGCTTTTGCTAAATCAGATTGTCAGAACTGTAATGGCTTCAGTATTTTCCAGCGTCACTCCTGGTTTCTCCTCTTTCAGGAAGTTCTGCATCGTGTACGAAAGCTATGGCTTTCTTCAAAGTTTCAACCAAGGGGGCAGTTGGTAGTGTGATGGTGAGGGAGCTGGACCCATGATCAGAAGGTTGCTGGTTCAAGTGCAGATGGATCAAACGCAGAGATTGATAATTGCATCTTTTCATTTGAGTGCCATGAGAGGGTCTAGAACTACTATCTACAAATTCACATTTTGAAAGCGACTGTTTTCTAGAATCATCGGAAGAAGATCACCTGAGTTACCTGATGGAATAATCATGGAGACACTGCGCGATAACTTTAAGAAACACTTTAAGAAATAGAGGTTCTGGTGTCTTTGGTGTCTGATTTCGAGTTCAATAAATGAGCCAAAGACGATACGTTTGAACGGACATGGTTGATGTATTTTTTAGACTGTGAATTATGGACAGTCCCAGTTCATCATCATGAAAGTTAACAGAGAAAGAGGGCTCCACAGTTTACAATTTGGAATTTTGAAGTTCGAAGTTATGTCTGAGAACTGAGAGCGATGGCTTTCCGACGAGATCCACATTGGTGTCTGATTTTGGCTTCACAAAACGAGGCAGACAAATGTCATTGTTGATGCATTGTTATGGTCAATTCCAATAACTCATCATCAAAGATGAAAAAAGTTATTGATTGAGGTTTGAAGCTATGTGATCATGTCTGTACTGAGAGCTGAGAGAGGAGTGACATCCCGCTGAGATCTCTGTTTATGTCCGCTGGACAGCGAGGAGTTGGAAGTGTTGGCGGAGGCATGCCGGTGTTGGGTAAACGTCCGTCTCAGATGCAACGGCGCCCCCCTAAGGAGTAGCACGTCTTTGACCACTCCTCGGAAGGGCTTGCTGACGAAGCAGTAGAGGAAGAAGTTGACGGCAGTGTTGAGCATGGCCAGCATGTTGGCCAAGTCGTACGCCAGGTGGACGCGCCAGTCGCTGTAGACTGACGCCACGTACAGGTGATAGAGCACCACAGCCGTGCGGGGTGCCCACAGCACTGTGAACACAGACGTGACAGCCAGCAGGATGGCGGTGGTCTTCCCCAGTCTGCACGGCAATGCCTGGGGCCCACTGTTACAGTCCTCCTGGTGCTGACGTTGGCGTCGCTTCAGGCGCCAAACGATCAGTGAGTTCAGCACCAGGAAGACGCTGCATGGCAGGAAGTAGATGATGGTCACATGGGTCCAAATCAGGGCCGAGTCCAAGCCGTTGGGTGGCCTGCTGACCCTCCACAAGTCTGACCACCAGAAGAAGGGCACTCCAGAGGCCAGCGCCAGGGCGAGGACAGTGGCGATAATGCGGCGCGCCCTTGCCGGGTAGCTGATCTGGCGGTGGAGCAGGGGGTGGCACAGTGCCACATAGCGGTCAACAGTGAGTGGCACAGTGGCCCAGATGGAGGCGTGATTAGCCGAGAACTCCAGCATGCTGACGGAGCGCAGCAGGGCGGGGGGAACCTCCCGATGGAACACCGCTGTCTCCAGCAGGAAGCCCACAAAAATGATGAAGAGCTGGCTGAGGATGTCGGAGCCGGTCAGTGCCAGCAGGTAGATGTACAGCGCTTTCTGGGTACGGGAGGCCAAACGAGACAGAGCTACCAACGTCAGGATGTTCACTGGGGAAAAGAGTGAACGATAGGGGTGTAATCACAAGTTTCATCACAATACAATATTATATTGATTTAATACACTATGATTTTGTCAGGACTCTGCCCTGATTTGGACCCATATGACCATCATCTACTTCTGCAGCGACAACGTCAGCACCAGGAGGACTGCAATGGTGGGCCTCAGGCATTGGCATGCAGACTGAGGAAGACCACCACCATCCAGCTGGCTGCCTCACAGTGAGAAGGTCATGGGTTCGAACCCCAGGTTGGCTGTAGGGTTTTTCTTTCTGTGTGGAGTTTGCATGCTTCCCCGTGGGTTTCCTCCAGGTGCTCCGGTTTCTTCCCAAAAGCATGCACTATAGGTTAATTGGTGACTCTAAATTGGCCCTTAACATGTAATTGTGTGAGTGTGTGTGTGTGTGTGTGTGCCTTGCCGTGTGTTGGCGTCTGCCCAGGGTTGGTCCCCGCCGTGTGCCCGTAAGTTCCTGGGATAGGCTCCGGTCCCCTTTACGACCCTGGTTGTGATTAAGGGGCTCGGATAATGAAAGAATGAATGATATCAAGTTTACTATATTACGATTTTGTTTCAACTGAATTCAGGGTCCAATGATCGATATGAGATAATATGATGATTTAACAACATCACTTTCATTTATTTCAAATCACTAAAAGCAACTAAAATATCATTTGACATTTTTATTCCTGAACAGCCCAAAGTTTCATCATGATACCAAATTATATAGATTTAATAGATGACAATATCATATGCTAATTTAACAGAATCCCTTTCATTCATAGAAAACCACTACAAGCAGCTAAAATATCATGTGAAATTTTCATTCCTGAGCACAACCATTTACCTAAAAATACACTCTTTAATATTACTTAAAATAGACCTTTTATATAAAGTGGTGCTATAATATATATAATGTCTGGTCTATATTTTTATTTGAATCAATGTTATGAGATTGTTGATTATTAAATCGGTGCATTGATGTAGTCTGATGTATCATTACACCCCCACTTTAGGCACAACCCTGATTTGGCAAGTATTGTTTTTGTAGCTATGGATCCCTGGGTTCGTTAAAACAATTATGACATGGATTATTTGGTAACCATCAAACGCTCAGATGATTAATCTCTAATTAATATATTGATCTGTAAACTCAATGATGAGATTTCCGTAATTGATCATTGATTTTGTGGTGTTCATTCTGCTTAGATATTTACATAGCAGCATTACAAATAAATGGATTGCACTCTGTCTCACCTCTCACCTTAACGCTTATCATGACCTTAGTAATCACATGCTTCTGATATATGAGCAAGCATTTTTTAATGAAAGCTTCATCTCTGAGTATTATAAATAAAAAGCGAAAATTGTCAAACTCATAGTGCACTCAACTCTATAGCTCTGAGCTCTGTGGTGAAGTCAGAAGAGCACAAGAGCAATCTAAATTACTCTGTAAAAATGATTTGATTGATTAGTTTTATGCTAACACACTTCTTTTATTTATTTCTTAAAACAAAAATGAGTGTAATTTCATTACTTTAGGATTTACAGCTACAAATAAGGTCTCTAAGTGAGGTCACAGGAAGGAAAATTTGAAGATGCCAAATTTAACTTAAAATTGTAAGTTGTAATTACAGATATGTGTAATAATTTCCATTTGCTTCAACTTGAGTTCAGTTGCTGCCACCTACTCCCTAATGGGGTCATGGGGACTGGAGCCTATCCCAGGACTTCGGGAGTGAGCCAGGGACCAACCCTGGGTGGACACCAATACAAAACAGGACACACATTCACACCTAGCGGGCCAATTTGTGACCCTTCACGGCAAAACCAGTCGCTTGTCGCAACAGAGGTTTCCGAGAAAAATGACCGTTTATGTTGCGTGGGGTAAAATTATGGATTTTTTGTTTTCAGTGTTTTGAAACAGTGGAAGGTCTATACTGTACTGTTGTGAATAAATTTGGCTGAAAAACTTACCCTTTCCATCCTAAAAACGTGACTTTCTTGAGGTGAGGAATTCAATTCCAGCAGAATGCTAAAAGTTTGTGTTTTGACCGCTCTACTCCAATATTTACGGTAAATCCACTGGTTGACTAGCGATATTTCTCCGGAATCCATCTTCGTCTCCCGAGTTTAGTTAACCTAACGCAGGTAGGCTATCCGTGTGGCTGTGAATGCAGCGTAGGCTACCGTAAATGCAAACGTAGCGCACCAAGTGTCTGTGAGTGCTACGGCGATAGTCAACTTCAAAGGCAGATTTCTCCGTTTCTCACTTGGCGTGACAGGAGAAACCCGACTCCTTTGAATGTTGATATCTCAGTCATATGTCGTCCCATTCATTCCATATAGGTATCGTTTTGAAGCTTGATTTATGCCCTTTCATGAAAACATAATAACTCAATTTTGGAAATTTGCGACAAGCGACTGGTTTTGCTGTGGAGGGTCACGTTTAGAGTCACCAATCAGCCTCTAGTCCATGCTTTTGGGCTGTGGGAATAAACCAGAGCACCCAGAGAAAAACCCCACAGACTCAGGGATCGAACCCAGGACCTCCTTGCTGTGAGGTGACAGCTCTAACCACCATGCCACCATGTCACCCCAAAGCCAACTTCTTGCATGCAAATCATTCATTATCTGAACCGCTTAATCCCTGTCTGGGTTGCAGGTACCGGAGTCTATCGTAAGCGCAAGGCGGGAATCAATGTTAAGAAAACCCACACAAACACATAGAGGGAACCCCACACAGACCTTCTCGCTGTGAGGTGACAGCGTTAACCACTGCGCTGCCTGTAAACTAAGAGATTAAAAATAAACCACTTTGTATGTTGTACTTTTAAGTATATAAGGTACAATTTGAGATTTACTCAGTCTATACTTGTGAATGATGGTCCAAGTCTATGTTCAAGCTGCGTACCTGGAACCCCCACACACAAGAGGGTGCTGTAGTAGATGACGGGGACGTAACCTAACACACACTCCGACCTGCGGTAGCCATTGCTGCTCTCTTCCTCATCCTGGTGGCTTGGCACCGTGCCATTGTGCCAGCTGATCATGGCCCTTGCGGTACTCCTGTAGCAACAGAGATGGACACATAATTGCACATACATATATATTTGGACATAGAGGTGAAACATCTTCATATATAATAATATCCTGGGGCTTCGGGCGCGAGACAGGGACCAACCCCGGGGAAGGCGCCAACACGCCATAGGGAACACACACTCACGCAAACACACTCACATTCACCCTTAATTTAGGGCAATTTAGAGTAACCAATCAACCTAAAAAGCATGTGTTTGGACTGTTGGAGGAAACTGGAGCACCCGGAGAAAACCCAAGGCAACACAGGGCGAGCATGCAAACTCCACACAGAAAGACCCCACATCCAACCCGGGAATGGAACCCAGGACCTTCTTGCTATGAGGTGTTCTACAAACATGTTTGATGTGATAGCCTGATGTATATACTGTAAATATACAAGGGAAGTCTGTTTGATATAATTTCCTCCGGAATAAAGCTAGAGAATAGATCATTTGCATGCAAAAACATATCATAATTCCTTCTTGTTATTCAAATTTCTTCATTTGTATAACATTATTTTCTAATAACAAAATACCACAAACAATCAGACAAAGATATATAATTTAAAGATGAGTCACTAGAGCTGCACAATAAGGCCCTGTGTCCTGTGTTTTTTTCTGCTGGCGGAGCCTATTTTTTATACAAATCCAAGCGCTAAGCGCCTACAGCTGAAAAAAAGATGCTCGGAGCCCTTCAAGATGAAATCTGTTCAACTTTTAAAACAGCGCTGGGCTCGTCAAAGTCATTTCTCTCTTGCTTACCAATCAAGTAAACTCTCCCGGCAGTTTACTTGCACGGTTTATTTCATGCAAGTTCCAATCTCTACGTCTCGAAGACATGTGAGAATCTATTTCAAATGCTGCCACTAATGCTCAGATGCGA
Source organism: Distichodus sexfasciatus (assembly GCA_032718565.1). Lineage (NCBI taxonomy): Eukaryota > Metazoa > Chordata > Actinopteri > Characiformes > Distichodontidae > Distichodus > Distichodus sexfasciatus. The sequence continues at coordinate 8,648 of JAVGVS010000622.1, read as the reverse complement.
TTTTTCTCTATTTTGTTGGCTAAACTAGAAGAAACACGTTTTGTGACACGCACAGTAACAGTTACAGGGTTGGCCCCATGAAAAGAAGGTCATTGGTTCCAGTCACAAACTGGTAAAGGTTCCAGTGACGTACTCATGAGCAAGATACCATCCCCAAGCACTGCTCCTCGGGTGTTGCTCTATAGCTGCTCAGTGCTCCTTCATGGATAGGTCAAATGCAGAGGTCACATTTGGTTGTGGTGCACTGTGTGCACTATTCACAATGACAATCACTCACTATAATTTATACGGTTTATTTGGGAAATGTCATTTTTGTACACCTATGCCTAGTCCTTAGTAATGCTAAGTTAGTAGATTATGCACAATTTTCAATCATTTTTAGCTGTGTAGCCTACTGGCCTGTTTCTAAAACGCATTATTTAATTGGGTTACACATTACAACATCTTACTGTTTCTGTCCTTCTGTAGAGAGTGGAAAGAGGTTAATGGCTTCTAAATGGCTGTGTCTTAAGAACACATTATTGTGTTAAAATATCAGAAATACGCTTGGCCTGGCAAAGTACCATCAGTTACTTAGAGACCAGATCTGGGCATCTGATACACACACACACACACACACACAAAGAAGTAAACGACCCTGTTAGCCCCGCATATACAGATTTAACTCTCAATTTTCACCTGACTTGCCCCGTCCTGCCACGCTCTAGATTAAAACGTAGACGTCATGTGCTCGGAGTAATTGTTTGCTTTCAGCCTTTGACCCAGTAAAGGAAACAGCTCTAAAATTTGACCTGGCTCATGTTATCTCCCCTTAGCATGAGAAAATGTTTCTGCAACTGCCTTCCCATTGCAGATAAGCTGATGTTTTTCTTCTCTGAGCCAAACACGTTACTATTAACTGTAATGTAGAGTAATGAAGAGAAGCCAGTAACAAAGAAGATGACAAATATTATTGCAATTCTTCTCTGTAGGTTCCCAGTCGTCCCATGGTGCGTTAGCAATGTTAACATCTCTCATAGTGTATGTTAGCAACTCTCATAGTGTTCCTTAGCAACTAACATAGTGTACATTAGCAACTATCATTGTGGATATTAGCAACTAACATAGTGTATGTTAGCAACTAGCATAGTGTACGTTACCAACTAGCATAGTGTACATTAGCAACTATCATATTGTACATTAGCAACTAACATAGCGTAAGTTAGCAACTGACAACTAACAGTGTACATTAGCAGCTAACACAGTGTATGTTAGCAACTAGCATAGTGTACATTAGCAACTATCATATTGTACATTAGCAACTAACACAGTGTGCATTAGCAACTAACAACTAACATAGTGTACTTTAGCAACTATCATAGTGTACATTAGCAACTAACACAGTGTACTTTAGCAACTATCATAGTGTACATTAGCAACTAACATAGTGTACATTAGCAACTATCATTGTGGACATTAGCAACTAACATAGTGTATGTTAGCAACTAGCAGAGTGTACGTTAGCAATTAACATAGTGTACATTAGCAAATAACATAGTGTAAGTTAGCAACTATCATTGTGGATATTAGCAACTAACATAGCATACCTTAGCAACTAACAACTAATAGTGTACATTAGCAACTAACATAGTGTATGTTAGCAATTAACATAGTGTACATTAGCAACTAACATAGTGTACATTAGCATCTAACATAGTGTACATTAGCAACTAATATAGTGTACATTAGCAACTAATATAGTGTACATTAGCAACTAACATAGTGTATGTTAGCAACTATCATAGGGTATGTTAGCAATTAGCATATTGTACATTAGCAACTAACATAGTGTATGTTAGCAACTAGCATATTATACATTAGCAACTAACATAGCGTACATTAGCAACTAACAACAGTGTACATTAGCAACTAACATTGTGGATATTAGCAACTAACATTGTGGATATTAGCATTTTGACATCTGCAAAATGTTTTAATTCTGTTTGATTATCTGCTATGGTTTATGTTCGTTTGTTCATTATGTTCTGTTTGTTTTCAAACACTTGCCGGGCCATCATTATAAATAAGAAATTGTTCTTCATGCCTTGCCTGGTAATAAATAAAGGTTAAAGATAAATAATAAATAAATAATATATTTGCTCTGGCTGTGATTCTGATTTTGATCTATTCCAGATTAACGTTGGCAATTTTTTTTCGAGACTGACTTTACTCTGCACTTAGATTCGCCTGGTAATCATTACAGCTTCTACTTGAGAACAGCATGCGTGTGTTTCTGCCACCTCTCAACCACCCTGTCTCCTAATCATCACCATTCTGCTTAAACAGCATTTCTGTGATTTATGAACATGAGGTAGAGATAGAAGCAATGTTGCCTTGACCGTTCATCAGAGCAAATCTCAATCGATCGGCTGGTTAATGTTCATCAATGAAATGCTGCTGGGCTCCTTTATTTACTCCAGTTTGTCCTTGAGCTCTAATTATCTGTCACCAAAGCGCAAGAGCAATCAGACTCATTTCCACATGAACCCATAGTTTCTTTCACTGACTCATATAAGGACTAGGGTTGTAAAGTTTCATCATGATACGATTCAATAGACGATTCGGTCTGCTATCAAAAAGTTGACCCAATTTCAATTTGATTCAGTTGATTCAGAAGCTCAACACATTCACTCCCATTCAAATCAAAACACAAAAAGCAGGGAAAATATCATTTATTTCCTGACATCAACCAGACATTTAAATGAAAAGCAATTTTATCTTTTTAATAATATAAAATAAAGTGAAGTAAAGTTACAATTAGACGTGTGAGCCTTCACTGGTCTCACGATTCATTTCGATTACGATTATTAGGTCAAGGATTCAATTCGATACGATATCTCGATGCATCATGTTGCATAAAATGCTGCGCATCAATTGTGCTACGTTGGGCAGCCATAGTTGCTACCGGTATGTTCTTTTTAGCTTGAATTTTTATGCCGTAGACAGAAAACCGCCAAGCAATGTCATGATATAGTTCAGTGATTTTTAACTGCTTTATGTCCCAGCCTGATTGTGGCAGGGAGTATTATTTGTATTACATTTTAGATATTCATTCATTCATTATCCGAACTGCTTGAACAGCGGGGGCAGAGCCTTTGCTGGCAACTTACGGGCGCACGGCGGGGACCAACCCTGGGTAGACGCCAACACACCGCAGTACTTTTTAGGTATTTGCATTAAATTCATCATTCATAAAGATGCCCAAATCATCTGGAAATGGAAATAATTTTCTAAAAGTAATTTCAGTAGTGAAAGTGGATTGCATGTCACAGCCACTAGGGGCAGCAGACTGCGGGTTGAAAACCTCCGTTATAATCGATAATGGTCTGCCACTGCGTGAATGCAGAATCGTCCATGTTTGCATCACGATGCATCGATTCATGAGGCTCTGTCATATAATTTGTTCATACATTTTTAATATTAAAACCAAAATCCAAAATAGTCTTTTTTTTCAACTCATTTTGTGCTCACATTAAAAATTGACGTTTCACTGTGCGCAAGTGGTTTGATTACCACACAGTTGTTCAAAAAATATATTTTTCTTTTGTCTTTTGTTCATTTGTAATTTTCATAGGATTTTCAAATGAAGCGTTCCACATTTAATTGTCACTTCTGGGTCACACCACTTGATAAAAACAATTAAACTGAACGTGATGTTTCCGTCATTCCCATTATTCTTTCATGTTGGCTTTGGAAACGAATAACGTCAAAAGCAATGTGTTTTGGGGTTTTGGTTTTAATTAAAAATATGAATAAATGAACGCTACACAAATTCCTCCTAAATACATGCCACACACACACACCTTGCCTAAAGCAGCCACAGTGTGTGAATGTGTTGTTTAGGTCTGTCTCCCACTGGGATTATGGATAATCTATAAGTAATTCCCCCCGGGGTGTGTGTGCGTGTGTGTGTGTGTGTGTGTGTGTGAAGGTCAAAGTGGTGTGTGTGTGTGGTATGGTGTAGTGACTTGCATTAAAAAAAATCCAATTTGCGCCTCCATCACATATTTTAAATGGTGATAAGATGAGTTCCTCAAGAGGATTCTTACTGATCCGGCAACAGAGCGTTACACACAGCCTTATAAAGTGGCTTCCTCAGGGTGAAATGTCCAGCAAATGTGCTGAATTAGTTTCTGTCCCCTGACACTAGAGCATCACGCTGCATACACACACAGATCTTTCTTGTACTCCATCGTCCCCCTGCACACTTATACACTCTGAGAAGTAAAGCTGTGTTTTCAGCACAGGGAGAAGACTTCAAACTGAGGTGTGTGTTTTTATCTGGGGACTGCCGCAAGCACCGAAAGCTTCTCCTTCCCGGAAATTTGTTAGAGGAATTATTTTGGCAATAGTGAAGGCAACTCCCCTACTTGAGTCAATGTACAGATGCTTCTGCTCAAATATATTTAAGTGATTATTTGTCATTGTGAACACAGCACAGCACACGGTGCATCACAACCAAAAGTGACCTCTGCATTTGACCCATCCCTGAAGGAGCAGTAAGACAAGGGCAGAGCCCAAAGAGCAGTGCTTGGGGAGAGTACCTTGCTCATGAGGATGAACCTCCCAATCGCCAGACTGTTACAGTCTTTCTTGATTGCTTTGATGCAGCAGTCAACTCAAACTCCACATTTTTAAAACAATTAACACACAGGCCTAAACAGTGGCACTCATGGTCAAAATGACACATTTTGTTTGCAAAAGGCTCTAACCGTGCCAAAACAGTTAAAAAATGCAACAAAAGCAAATTTTGCCTTTAAACAACAAAACTTGCAAACAAGCGTATGAGCTCTTTCAATCAATCATTACAAAATACACAACAAAATACAAAATCCAGCACTCAGTGTGAATCACCATCGCTTGTCATTGTAGTCTGTTAGCTTTCCTGCCAGTGCCATTTGTTGTCTTTCTACATAGCCTGTGTCAAATTGGCCTTCTTGCAAAGAATTGGATCCAGAATCAGAAATGCTTTGATGCAAATTTTATTGATTCCATTATTATTATTATTTTATCAAACTGTGGCTGACAACTGAAATACTGTAAATATTGCAGAAAAGAAACCAAAATGAAACCTACTGTAATAAAATAAAGTAGTTTAAATAGCCACTATGGATATTCAGTCTATTCACTCACGACAACAGGGCCGTGTTTTCATCCACACTGCATTCTCTATCTATAACAAGCAACACAGAGGTGGCAGCTTTGAAAGATATACAGACTGATTGCTGATTGAAGATTTGTGTGAAGGAGTGTCAAATGGGTGCTTTAGTGAATTCATTCTAATCTAGGTAGTGTCTAATAGTTAGGAATAGATGGTTTCTATTTGGTTACCGGAGTCAAAACAATGGAGTTTGGCCTGCTTGAATGACATCTGTGTTAACAGTTACGCAAAGGGCTGTAAAAAAAATCTGTGAATCCAATGAAAAAGTGTTAACTGCAAAGGGCTGTAAAAAAATCTGTGAATCCAATGAAAAAGTGTTAACACGTGCAAGAAATGTCTTCAGGTTTGCTGAGATGGTGATAATGAAGACCAAGTGGATCCCAGTTTCTTTAAGCAGGTCAAAACAATCAAGAAAAACTGTAATTTGGCTGATGGTTGTGGGAGGACTTCTGTTATCTGTTGTTCTCATATAACTACACAACGTGGGCTGCTGCATTACAGAAAAGAGCATTTATCTACTGCAACGATTTACATCCAAGTAATGAGTAACTAGACCCTTCATATAAATGTAGTGGAGTCAAAGGATAATATACAGGTACTCAAAAAACATACTTAAGTACAGCAATCACATATTTATACTTTGTTATCGATCTCTGTGATGCTCCTATTCAGGGCTGTGGTAGTTTTTTTAGAGGCTGTGATGCTTATGTTTGTGGATGTGATGCTGCAGCTCAGGGTTTGATACTCCAGTTTGGAAATGTGATGCTAGAAATTGGGGTTTGGTGAAATGATGCTACTGTGTGGGGGTGTTATCCTCCGTTTTGGGGATGCGATGCTGCTGTTCAGGATGTGATGCTTCTGTTTTGGATGGTGATTCCCCTCTTTGGGGCAGTGATGCCCCTTTTGAAGGGTTTGATGGTCCAGCTTGGGATGTGATGCTGCAGTTCAGGGGTTGGTTCTCCAGTTTGAAAATGTGATGCTAAAGTTTGGAGATGTGATGCTAATGATTGTGGATGTGATGCTCCTGTGTTGGACAGTAATATTTTTGTTAGGCCCCTGTTTGTAGATGTGATGTTCTGGTGTTGATGTAGGATATTCCTGTTTGGGGCTATGATGCTGCAGCTCAGGGTTTAATACTCCAGTTTGGAAATGTGATGCTAATTTTGGGGGCAGTTGTGCTCCTGCTTGGAACTATTAAGCTCCGGTTTGTGGATGTGATGCTCCTATCCAGGGATGTAATTCTCGTGATAGGGGATGTGATGCTCCTGCTCGGGGCACTGATGCTCCTGTTCTGGACAGTGATGCTCCAGTTTGGGGATGAGATGCGTTTTTCTGTGGATGTGATACTTCTCCTTGGAGCTGTGATGCTTCTGTTCAGACATAACATCCTCCTATTCAGGGATGTGATGCTCCTGTTGGGGGATGTGATGCTCCTATTGGGGGCTGTGTTGCTCCTGTTCGGGACTGTGATGTTCCTATTCAGGGATGTGATGCCCCTGTCGGGGGATGTGATGCTCCTATTGGGGGCTGTGATGCTCCTGTTCAGGGACAACACTCCTGTTCAGGGCTGTGATGCTTCTGTTCTGGGATGTGATTCTCCCGTTCATGGCTCTGATGCCCTTGTTCAAGGATGTGATGCTACTGTTCGGGGATGTGATACTCCTCGTCAGGGCTCTGATGCTCCTGCTCAGGTCTGTGATGCCCCCATTTGGGGATGTGATGCTCGTGTTCAGGGCTGTGATGATCTCTCCATGCAGTCTGTCTACATTACTCTGATCTTTCAATTATTCATACAGTGCCACACAGCACCTGTAACAGTAGCCATGCTCAAGGGCAAGAGTGTAACCACATCGCCTCTGCTGATGTGTGTGTGTGTGTGTGTGTGTGTGTGTGTGTGTATATATATATATATATATGTGTGTGTACAAAACAGCAGTGCTCAGTGCTTCTGTAATGTATGTGTGTGAGATATATGAAGAGAGAAATAGATATGATAGGAGGGAGGGGAAGAGAGCACAAGCGAGAGATTGTACAGTTCACTGTCTAAAAGGAGTGGGAGAGGGTCTTAAAGTGCTACTATTTCATTCTGGCTCCTCTACAGATCTGCACACATTCTAGACATATCCGTGTTCCACAGAGACCTGACAATTGATGCTGGAAGTTTCTGTAAAACTGTGCTGCATTTCCTGAGGAAGTGAGTGAGAGAGTGAGTACGAATTTCACAAGTTTCAGAAGGTGACCTGTGTGTTCCCTCCCTTCCTCTGAGCGAACATTTAGAAAGATTTAACGCAGGAGACGGACCCGAGGAACCCGGCGACCGGCCGACGCTTCAGCACAAATCACTCCGCTGAAGTCTGAATGTTTTGACAAGCTTTTTTAGTTGGAGATATAAATACACGGTCAGAGAGAACATTGCTATAAATCAGATATGAGCAGCCTCGACGTATTAACTCGTTACACACGAATGGGGAAAATAGTCTAAATAGAAGGATTACATTATTCACATTCTTGCATAGAGAGGTAAGGAAAGAAAAATAAGTCAACAATGCCATTGCCGCGCAGTTTGATCCATTAACGAAAACTTACTCCTCCAATTTTAGCCTTTTTTAGCATTTAGGAGACACTCTTATCTAGAGCAATTTCTATTTCCAAATTACAGTGACAGTCTCCCCGAAGCATCGATAAAATGAATACAAAATACAAAATATATTTATATTTCTTACAAAATATTCAACCTTTTTCCGGCCTCAGTGACCTGTGATTTCTCTAATAAATCTACCCAGGGCTCATCTTTCATCAGGTTAAAAGAAAACATGCATCTGTCAAATATTGATTGCGAACATAACTGTCAGACTTTATCCAAGCCTGAAGAGAAAGATCTATTTAATTGGTGTGTCTTGATAAAAATATAACCCGCATTGCTGCAGCACAAATATTTGCTCAGACATCCAGATACTGTGTCTAAGTGCAAGCTGACCAAACAAAAAAATTGGGGTCTTACCGTCAGGGCTGAGCACCAGCCCCCATCTGTGCATCTGGGGACGAGGAGGAGGAGGAGGAGGACGAGGACGGGGGTCAGTCTTTGCGCTGGGGTGTAGACCCTTGTCTCCCGAATCCAAAAAGATGCAGCAGTGTTGTAGAGGAGGAAGAGGAGGAAGAAGAGTAGAGGTCCTCTAACACAGACAGACACATCACTGCTATCAGCTGTTGTGTGAGAAGAAGAGAAGGGAAGAAAGGAGAGGAGGAGGAGGAGGAGGAGGAGAGGTGTGAGAGAGAGAGCAGAAGGAGGAGGGCAAAGGGGGAGGAGGTGATGATGGAGGGAGGGAAGAAGAAGAAGAAGAAGACATGAAGTGTAATACAGTATATTGTAATACGTTAAAATGAACAATAAATTAAAATGTCTTATGTAATGTCCTTATAAATAATAATTTATATATAAATTATTTGT